>JBBPNB010000226.1:0-27530 GCA_038090635.1 Rubroboletus satanas
GTCTCCAACAAACAACACACTCAAATGCCAAAGTTGTAAGGTTGTTCGGTCTTTGAACTGTCCTGTCAAGGGTACTTGTGATCGTATTCGATAACACCACGGGGTTTCGGCAACCCGGTTTCGCTACGTGTCCTTGGAACAAGCAAGAAATGTACTGTAAATAGTAGACGATGAAATCCATGCGATCCGCGGTAAGGTCATTCACATGTTATGCCAATTGCCCTTTCCAATGAGATGAAACATTTCTCTACGCGAGTGATCAGATGTCCATCCACTCGCATCTTTCAAGCTGTGTACTAGACATTTCGGGCGTCAACTTCCATTTCCGTCACCGTATTGACGATAGGTTTCCCGTCGAATGATCGATTGCGCGGTTCAAACGCTGAGAGATAGCCTGATGGGACAAGACCGTTGTCTTCGTGGTACATCCTATGCGCACTGAGGAGCGCAACGTGCTGTGGGGTTAGGACTATCGAATCGACACGGATCCACGTCAGCTTCTTTCTTGCACCTCCAGGCGAGAACTAAAAGTACGTACTACGGGAGGAAGAGCTGAGGAAAGTACCATAGACGAAGAACGCGAGAACCGTGGCAGGGATGTTCGTGAGTGCGGCGATCGCAGCGTATGGGCCACCTGCAGCTTGGCGACCCCAGATTGTCATTGCCATCAAACGCCCGCCAACATCACGGGCTGTGTTTGCAGAAACTGGAAGCGGGGGTCGTGATGATCAATAAGTATACGGGTTCAATCGTGGAGATTCTAGGCACATACTTGAAGTTGGAGAATACCCCCATATGGCGACGCCACTTGCGATACGGGTCAGACAATCGGCTGATAAACAGATTACAACAGAGGGTTTCGTACTATGTGAAGCCAATGACCCAAGGTGCCGCTGCTGGTGGAATCATGTGGTTGGTTGGGTCAAGACATGCGCTTATGGCGAGGCCAAGAACAAGGTCCTTTGCATACTATGTCAAACTGACTGCCTGGGAAAGGGTATGAAATGCTCACAGTTATGAATTCGTTAAGGAGAACCCGGTGTAAGTTCGTCCCAGGCAATACATAGAGCCCAAATATACCTCCCGGACCATCGGGAGTGAACATCATGGTGTTATAGAGACCGTTTTCAACAAGGACGCCTTCCGCGACCTTGGGAAGGGTGGGTCTTCTTCCCTCTGAAGCGGATCGAGAAAGAACGTACCACGATCAGGTCTTTCCACTGCACATATACGAGAAGGCACGCCAAATAAGCACCAAATATCTGTGCCAATATGTACCTATATTTGACCTTAGCATTACCCGATGCACAGCGCTGAGTGCAGAAGATCGTGGGAGAAGAACGTACACGGCGGCTTTTCGCACAGGGAAACCTCTGAAGACGACGAATGAAACGGTGACACTAGGACTGAAGTGGCCACCAGAAGTCGCCGCACAGATCGTGATTGCAAGCACGATTCCGATGGAATAGGCAACGCCCACGGTGAATAGAGCTAGACATCAAGGTGAGGACCAACATCAAGCACTGTCGAGACGTAGACTGACAGCCAATTGGTTGAGCTGTGAGATTTCCGACAACGAAAGCAGCTGTGGATCCGATACCTGTGGCATAATGAAGTTTCAGGGACGAGACATTCTTCAGGACGAGGAAGCTTGGCGAACCCGCGTAAACGTATAAAAATACACCAAGCTGTACGCAGCGAAGTCGTCAGTGGCACCTGAGAAGGCGTATCATAGAAATGTAATACCATCTCGGCAACCATTTCAGTAAACAAATGGACTTTAGTATGCTTGACCCTCTCCCAAGACGCCATGTATCGTGGTCGGGGCGTAACATCGCGCAGGCGAATTGTTGGATAGGACATGGCAGTGGAGAGGATGAGGGAAGAATGCCGACGTTCTACCAAACCTTTTAAAGTCTTAGCTCAATAGAGCATGCCATCGTACGTGACATGAACTTGATCCTGCATATACCGAAAAGCAATGCGAATCGCGATGCTTGCAACGTGGCAAATCAAAAGCTGTCCCTGTCCCTGTTCTCCCCACTTCGAGACCACGACCGCCACTCTGCTACCAGAGAAAGCCTATCAAGATCTGACCAGTTGAGGAATCCCGGGAGCGCCACGGTGATAGTACTTGTATGTCACCTCGTGTAGCCCCTTTAAGGAAAAATCAGCATGATGGATCCCCCCAAAGGGCAGAATTGTCGATTATCGTCTGGAATGTGTGTGTATTGGGGGGTCAAGATGATCCATGACGAGTCGATATACGCAACGGAATCCGCTGATGTCCTGCCAGTGTGGATGGGGGGCTCGCGGCTTTCCACATACCGGTCCTTGCCGGGGCCGTTAGCTGCGGGGAAGCTTCAACCTAGCTGCGGGGGATCATTTCCACGCATAAGTCACACATACCGGTCTGGTACTCTCCAGAACCCCCGGAACAGGTTGCTGCCAAACGGTGTTGTGGGTATTTGATTACTCCAATCGTTGGGACCTGACTGCGCGTTGAACGTTGAACGTTAACCTTGAACTTACAAAGGATGAACCTGCAGTTAGTTGCGAGGTGACCGGTGACCGTGCAAGTTTATGCCACTCTATTGTCTGTCCTTTCACCTGAGCATCCTAGTGCCTTCGAACTTCCTCTAGTGTTGTACTTCCTTTCTTCCTTTGCTTATGTTCCGTGCCTCCTACTACTTACTCTTGAGCACCTCGTTAGAAGCTTATCACTAAGCGTAGTTGACCAAGTAATTTCATCTCATCTCACCCACAAAGGTTGGTAATATGTTCTTTCCACGGAGTCCGCCCTTCAAAGCTTCATGCACGAGCCTAGGCCTGAAAAGCCTCCTTGATAGAAAGAGCAGTGTTACTCGCTGAGAGTTAATGTCCGGCTGGGGGTCTTCAGCAAGGCAATTGACAAAGGCGCAGTCTAGGCCCTACGTGACGCTATGATCCTCGGGTCCCATCTAGTATGCCCTCAAACACCACCGGGTGGCCGTCTAAGATCGAGTAGCCGAAGTCTGTCGTATGGGATTTGTGGTGGTAAAACTACACGGTCACCTGGCAAGTCGTGGGTTCATCATTTATTTCAACGCAGTCAGATTCCAACTTGACACTGGGCTATTCTAAGTACCCTCGACAGGTGGGCTGCTCAGCAACCTACTCCGATGAAAATATGCTTTGGAGAATACGAAAACGGTGTATGGCCTATCCGTGGAAGCTTCCTCGCGGGTAACTAAAGCGAGACCTTTGTCCACAGGATATCAGCGGATTCCGTGGCGTATATCCGACCCAGTATGTTCCTCCAAAATTTCTCAATGCGATACTACGGACCCGGGTGGTCTGGTGACTAGTTGGTCTGGTCACCAGACTAGACCCGTGGGTTCAGTGCTTCCAGCATCATCTCAGGCCATTTGTCCCCAGTTCTCAAAAGAGTAACACAAGACCACACATTGTCCTCATGGCATCCTTCGGAGTTGCCGTGGGGAGAACAGGAATAGGAATAGGCATTTGATTCCCCACATTATGAGCATCGTGATTCGGTGTTTGCAACCGCTCCACCGAGTTAGACTTTAAGGGTTTGGTTGGTACGACATTCGTCCCTCATCCTCTCCACTGCCATGTCCTATCCAATAGTTCGCCTGCGCGATGTTGCGCCCCGACCACGATACATGGCGTCTTGGGAGAGGATCAAGCATACTAAAGTCCATTTGTTTACTGAAATGGTCGCCGAGATGGTATTATATTTCTATGATACGCCTTCTCAGGTGCAACTGACGACTTCGCTGCGTACAGCTTGGTGTATTTTTATATGTTTACGCGGGTTGGCCCAGCTTCTTTGTGGCGAGCGTGTCGTCCCGGCTAATACTTCGTTATGCCACAGGTGTCGGATCCACAGCTGCTTTCGTTGTCGGAAATCTCACAGCTCAACCAATCGGCTGTCAGTCTACGTCTCGACAGTGTCTGATGTTGGTCCTCACCTTGACGTCTAGCTCTATTCACCGTCGGCTTTGCTTATTCCATCGGAATCGTGCTTGCAATTACAATCTGTGCGGCGACTTCTGGTGGCCACTTCAATCCTGGTGTCACCGTTTCGTTCGTAGTACTCAGAGGTTTTCCTATGCGAAAAGCTGTCATGTACGTTCTTCCCGTATGGTCATCTCCACTTAACGCAACACCCCACGTAATGGTGAAATCGAATATAGGTACATATTGGCACAGACATTTGGTGCTTATTTGGCGTGCCTTCTCGTATATGTGCAGTGGAAAGACCTGATCGTGGTATGTTCTTTCTCGATCGGTCTCAGAAAGAAGAAGACACACCCTTCTTAAGGTCGCGGAAGGTGTTCTCGTCGAAAAAGGCCTCTATGACACGATAATGTTCACTCCGAATGGTCCGGGTGGCATTTTTGCGCTCTATGTATTGCCTGGGACGAACTTAAACCGGGTTCTCCTTAACGAGTTTATAAGTGTGAGCATTTCATACTCGTTCCCCAGCAGTCAGTTTGACATTGTATACGAAGGACATTATTCTTGCCCTTGCCATAAGCGCATGTCTTGACCCAACCAACCACATGATTCCACCAGCAGCGGCACCTTGGGTCATTGGATTCACATAGTACGAAACCCTCTGTAATTTGTTGTAATCTGTTTATCAGCTGATTGTCTGACCCGTATCACAAGTGGTGTCGTCATATGGGGATTTTCCCCAACTGCATGTACGTGCCTTCTCCACGATTGACCCTACTTATTGATCATCACAACCATTATCTCCAGTTGCTGCAAATACAGCCCGAGACGTTGGCGCGCGTATGATGGCAATGACAATCTGGGGTCGCCAAGCTGCAGGTGGTCCATACGCTGCGATAGCTGCACTCACGAACATCCCAGCCACGATCCTCGCGTTCTTCGTTTATGATACTTTGCTCAGCTCTTCCTCCCGTAGTATGTACTTCGAGTTCTCACCTGCAGGTGCAAGCCAGAACTTGAAGCTAACGTGAATCCGCGTCGGTTCGATAGCCCTAACCCCACAGCACGTTGCGTCCCTCAGTGCGCATAGGATGTACCACGAAGACAACGGTCTTGTCCCGTCAGGTTATCTCTCAGCGCTTCAACCGCACAAAGATACGACCTCTTCGAGATCATTCGACGAGAAGCCCGTTGACAATACGATGATAGAGGTCGCCTCCAGAAACGTCTAGCCGTCAGCTCGAAAGATGCTAGTGGATGGAAGTTGATAACTCTCGTAGGGAAATGTTTCTTCTCATTGGACAGGGTAACTGGTATAACATGCGAACGACCTTACCGTGGACCGCACAGACTTCATTGTCTACTACATATTTACAGTATGTTTCTTGCTTGTTCCAGGACATGTAGCGGGCCGAAACCGGGTCATCGAGGCCCCGTCGTGTTGTCGGTTAGAACTACCCTAGACAGGAAAGTTCAAAGACCAAACAACTTTACAACTTTGGCACTTCAGTGTGTTGTTTGTTGGAGACTTGGACAACTCTGTTCGATCTGCATTGTAGATTCTAGGAGGTCAAGTATAGAAGATGGACCTACAGTTTCCCAGTGTCACCTCCGGAAAACAGCATCAACCAACGTTATTAGTCAAGGCGTTTTGTCTCCACTGCTTCCAGATCCGAGTCGGAAGTGCTTGAATGTCCGACAGTACCTCAACTTACTAGGTGAGATACAACTCACATATGTTCTCGATTCATTGCGGTGTTCACAGGTGGCTAGGTCTGTCTTAACCTTAATAGTCGTCCGAGCACAACCGCGGTCTTCCTTGGCATCAACCTAGAAAAACCGCGGGTCAAGCTTTCTTTCCAGGCAAGTTACTACCTCCGAGTCAGCGCTGATCAATTAAAGATTGAGTGGAACTCCTCTCAGGCTCGGAGGTTGTCTCCACGTTCATTCTTCCCCTGTAAATCGCTCGAGACAGATTAAAACATTGCATTGCCTGGCTTTTCCAACGTGACCGCCACAGGAGTTGATCACGGTTTTAGAATTTCCACATGTAGTGATGCGGTCTCAGTCTCGACTTGCCGTCACCCGATCCAATGCAAACACCAAACTACCGGTACGCATGTTGAAGGCTTGAGCCTCTCGAACTCTAAACTGGCCGATCCAGTGGTAGTGATTGAAATACCATCATTCACTTCCAGGGCCTCCTGCCCTGCCGGGAACGAAGACTTATACTTTTTTGTACCCTCGCCTTGCGAGTGAGAAACCAAGACGCGACGAATCAATCTGGTAGTAGGGATGGTCGCATTGCACCGATCCTGCCACAGAGGAGCTACTTAAAAGTGGCACTCGTGACTCGTCCGAGGGTGCGTTTCAGCTCCTCACAGATCTATTGTTTTCGTTTACTCAGAAGTAAACGCTCGTGGTGTTGTGTTATTCGTGGGGTCGTGACCGCTGCCACCATGGCCATGACTGGATCTGGGTCTGTGTACTCTGTCGGTTTCGTTCTCTGTGCTGCATTTGTCCTCAACGCGTGGCGGCAACACCGACTCAGAGGTGGACTTCCATTGCCTCCCGGACCGATCAGCCTTCCCTTGGTCGGTAACATCTTCGATCTCAACCCTGTTCACCCTTGGTTATCGTATGAACAATGGGGAAAGAAATATGGTACGTTCGACTCCTAGTCCTCGCGAATGTTAGGATATTCTCAGGGCCGTCTCTTCCAGGCACTGTAGTATACGCCAACCTGCTGGGGAAGGACTTTATCATCATCAACAGCGCAAAAGTGGCGCATGCCCTGTTGGATCGACGGTCAACCATCTATTCCGATAGACCTTACATGCCAGCAAACGAAATGTATGTCACTTTCCTTTCGGTAGTTGCAAGCCAAGGATGAGACAGATTGACATGCGCACCTAGGTTTGGCTTGGAGTTCGGCTCGGCCCTTCTTCCGTACAGCGACAAGTGGAGGCTCCATCGGAAGGTGTACAATATCGTGTTCAACAAGCAAAAGGCAAGCCAGTACAAGCCATTAGCGATTTGCAAGGCCCGCCAGCTTGTCGAAAACTTTCTCGATGCACCAGAGGATTACGCTCAACATTGTAGGACGTGTGTCATCTATATTGCATATTCGTGCGTCGGTGTTGCTTGACGATGTACAGCTTTGCAACAGCGACTATCATGGCTGCGACGTACGGATACGAAGTTGCACCCAAGAACGACCCATTCGTGACGAAGATCGAGCACTTTGTCAATTTGTTCCGGACTGAGCTGACTCCTGAGCGGGCCACTTTGTTACTCGCCTTTCCATTCTGTATGTCCAGTCGGCTGCGGTGCCGTATTGTTGCTTTGATTGTTGGCGTGATTAGTGGCGCATATTCCATCTTGGTTGCCAGGAGGAGAATACAAGCAACGAGCTGCGGAGTGTCGTGCGCTCGCAAAGGAAGTGTTAACCATCCCCTTCGAACACGTTGTAGAAAGCATGGTAATTATCATTATCTCCCTTCAGTTTTGCATTGATAAAGGACACTTTAATAGGCTACCGGGACAGCTAGAGAATCGCTCGTTCGTGAGTTGCTTGAAAGGCGAAACGGTAAGGTGGACGAAGACACTATCAGAGCTGTGGCAACATCTACTTTCCTAGGTATGTGAACGCACACTCCCCTTGGTTTAACAAGGATTCATGACAATCTTGTAGGTGGCGCTGAAACTGTGGGTGGCCAAACTATTACATTTCATGACTTATCCATTTTTAGAGCGATTCAACGCTGCGAGTATTTCTCCTCGCCATAGTACTCTATCCCGAGGTCCAGGCTAAAGCTCGGGAAGAGATTAACCGGGTCGTAGGTAGTGGACGCCTCCCAGACTTTGACGACAGGCCAAATCTGCCATATGTAGAAGCAGTATATCTTGAGACGCTCCGTTGGCGACCCGTGGGTCCTACTGGTGAGTGACTTGGTCCAAAAACACTAGACAGGGCCAAACTGCCTTTACAGCACTTCCACATATGACTACGACGAGTGATGTATATGAAGGCATGTATGTCCCTAAAGGTGAGCTGAATGAAATTGTAAATGACACTACATGTCATCAGTAACACTATCACAGGCGCTATCGTAGTGCCCAACATTTGGTATGCGTCTTGTCCGTTGACCGATATATTTCAGGTTGAACTAGCACAGGGCGATGGGACACGACGAGACACAGTTCAATGTTCCGATGGCCTTTGTTCCCGAACGACATCTCACATCCACCGGAACCCTCGCGGAGGGACCGGCTCATTATTCTTTCGGTTTTGGCCGGTGGGACACATCTTGTTTTCGCTCAAGGAGCGGATACTAAAGGATTCCGTAGCCGCATCTGTGCTGGAAGGCATATAGCAGACCAGAATGTTTGGGCTGCCATCGTGACTGTACTAGCAACCGTACATCTCGCGAAAGCACGTGATGGGTTCGGAAAGGAAATCGATGTCAAGGCGGAATTTACGGGTGGACTTGCGATGTGAGGTTTATCTTCGGGCCCTTGTTGAATCGTTGCTAATTGCTTGTCATGATGATAGCACCCCGAAACCGTTCGTATGTTCTATTACCCCACACTCTCCATGTGTTGAGAATCTCATTCGCACGAGAAATGACAACGGACAGTAGTCTTTGAAATTTCCTGTCGAGAGTAGTTCTAACCGATAACACAACGGGGTTTCGACGACCCGGGTTTCGCTACATGTCCTGGAACAAGCAAGAAACATATTGTAAATAGTAGACAATGCAGTCCGTGCGAACCGCGGTAAGGTCGTTGGCATGTTATACCAGTACCCTTTTTCAATGAAAAGAAACATTTCCCTACGAGAGTTATCAATTTCCATCCGGTAGCATCTTTCGAGCTGACGGCTAGACGTCTCTGGCAACGACCTCTATCAACGTATTGTCAGCGGGCTTCTCGTTGAATGATCTCAAAGAGGTCGTATTTTTGTGTGGTTGAAGCGCTGAGAGATAACCTGACGGGACAAGATCGTTATCTTCACGGTACATCCTATGCGCACTGAGGGATGCAACGTGCTGTGGGGTTAGGGCTATCGAACCGACGGGAATTCACGTTAGCTTCAAGTTCTGGCTTGCACCTGCAGGTGAGAACTCGAGGTACATACTACGGGAGGACGAGGAGAGCAAAGTGTCATGAATGAAGAACGCGAGGACCATGGCTGGGATGTTCGTGAATGCAGCTATCGCAGCGTATGGGCCACCTGCAGCTTGGCGACCCCAGATTGTCATTGCCATCATACGCGCGCCAACGTCCCGGGCTGTATTTGCGGCAACTGGAGATAATGGTTGTGGTGATCAGTAAGTAGGGTCCAATTGTGGAGAAGGCACGTACACGCAGTTGGGGAAAATCCCCAAATGGCGATGCCACTTGTGTATGGGTCAGACAATCAGCTGATAAACAGATTCTGATAGACTGCAAAGGGTTCGTACAATGTGAATCCAATGACCCAAGGTGCCGATGCCGGTGGAATCATGTGGTTGGTTGGGTCAAGACATGCACTTATGGCGAGGCCAAGAATAAGGTCCTTTCATACAATGTCAAACTGACTGCTGGGGAACGAGTATGAAATGCTCACACTCATAAACTCGTTAAGGAGAACCCGGTTTAAGTTCGTCCCAGGCAATACATAGAGCGCAAAAATGCCACCCGGACCATTCGGAGTGAACATCATCGTGTCATAGAGGCCTTTTTCGACGAGAACACCTTCCGCGACCTTAAGAAGGACGAGTCTTCTTCTCTCTGAGACCGATCGAGAAAGAACATACCACGATCAGGTCTTTCCACTGCACATATACGAGAAGGCACGCCAAATAAGCACCAAATGTCTGTGCCAATATGTACCTATATTCGATTTCACCATTACATGAGGTGTCGCGTTAAGTGGAGATGACCATACGGGAAGAACGTACATGGCAGCTTTTCGCATAGGAAAACCTCTGAGTACTACGAGCGAAACGGTGACACCAGGATTGAAGTGACCACCAGAAGTCGCCGTACAGATCGAGATTGCAAGCACGTTTCCGATGGAATAAGCAAAGCCGACGGTGAATAGAGCTGGATGTCAAGGTGAGGACCAACATCAGACACTGTCGAGACGTAGACTGACAGCCGATTGGTTGAGCTGTGAGATTTCCGACAACAAAAGCAGCTGTGGATCCGACACCTGTGGCATAACAAAGTGTTAGGGACGACACACTCCTCGCCACAAGCTGGGCCAACCCGCGTAAACGTATATAAATACACCAAGCTGTACGTAGTGAAGTCATCAGTTGCACCTGAGAGGGCGTATCATAGAAATGTAAATACCATCTCGGCAATCATTTCAGTAAACAAATGGATTTTAGCATGCTTGACCCTCTCCCAAGATGCCATGTATCGTGGTCGCGGCGCAACATCGTGCAGGCGAACTGTTGGATAGGACATGGCAGTGGAGAGGGGGGAGGAATGTCGAGGTTCTATCAAACCAAACCCTTAAAAGTCTAACTCGGTAGAGCATGTCATCGTACGTGACACGAACTTGATCCCGGTCGCAAACAGCTGATGCACATATACGTGATTGATTAATGCCATGAGGGGCAACGTGTGGTCCTGTGCCACTCCCTTAAGGATTGGGGACGAATGGGCCGAGATGATCGATGATGCATGGAAGCACTGAACCGGGCCGTGGTCTAGTCTGGTGACCAGACCAACTTCTAGGAGTCACCAGACCACCCGTATTCCGTAGTATTGCATTGAGGATTTTGGAGGAACGCGATTCGGATATACGCAACGGAATCCGCTGATCAATCGATCATATCCTGTGGACAAAGGTCTCGCATGCTCACCAAGTGTCTATCGACAGTTTACTTCATTATGAGGCGAGTCTGGTGACCAGACTAGGCAGCCTATCACGGTTTGTGGAGAAGCGTGATTTATCTGTTACCTTCTTTACAAGGTCACTGGGGGGGAGAGTTATGGCTGTGGACAGACAGAATTTATCCTTTGCGGCCTAGCCCCTATGGCATATCGACAATAGAGCCAAACAGTACAATTAGTCACTAGATTATCTATGAGGTAAAATGAAGCAAAAAATGTATTATAATCCGTTATAATCAGTTATCACGCTTCTCCTGTTCCAGTGATCCGGGCCCCGCCAGATTGCACCCCCCAGCGCGTCCGCCGTCCGCGTCAACCTTGGCCTCTGGTTCATCTGCTCCAGTAACGAGCGCGCCGTTGCCACAGAAATGGCCTTGGAGCGCTTGTCCATCACTTCCTACAGTTTACATATTAATTCCTACTTCGAGTTTTGTCGCAGCCATGACCGACCTATTGAGCCTACAGTCGACACCAGGCTGTCATTCCATATTCTCTGCTCACATCCGCCTTGACCCCGTCGCCACATATCTTTTTCGGAATCTGCAACAGACTTGAACCAGACTTCTCAAATTTTGGGAAACACGCAATCATCCAGTGGTTCGTTTCACCCTTGCGGGTTGCTTGAAACGGGCCTGCACGCAACCATCTCGCGAATCGCCGCTATCCCCTTCCGACCCGTCTGTGTTGCCACAACGATCTTGCTTATGAGCTCTCACGATGACCTATTCAATACTTTGTTAGTGACCGGTTTTCGCGCCTTGGCGAGCTCATACGGCCTGACTCACGGCGTGCAGGTTCAATCTTATCGCAGGGTCTCTCTGCGACGTCCCTCGTGTTTCATTCCAGATCCGTACTCTTTCAACCTACCCGCGCATAAACCGTTGCGCGTGGGGCACGGAATACATATTGTTGTCAAGGTAATTTCCCCCATGTTTGACCTACTCCCTTCTTTGGGACTCCACGTTTCCTCCCGTGACGAATTCTTCCGACATGCTCCCGAGTTATGGCTCACTGCGGCAGGCAGCATTCCCACCCGGTCGCAGTTCATGTGGCGCGACGAATCAATTGGTAGGGACGGTCGCATTGCACCGATCCTGCCACGGAGGAGCTACTTAAAAGTGGCACTCGTCTGAGGGTGCGTTCCAGCTCCTCACAGATCTGTTGTTCTCGTTTACTCAAAAGTAAACGCTAGTGGTGTTCTGTTATTCGTGGGGTCATGACCGCTGCCACCATGGCCATGACTGGATCTGGGTCTGTGTACTCTGTCGGTTTCGTTATCTGTGCTGCATTTGTCCTCAACGCGTGGCGGCAACACCGACTCAGAGGTGGACTTCCGTTGCCTCTCGGACCGATCGGCCTTCCCTTGGTCGGTAACATCTTCGATCTCAACCCTGTTCACCCTTGGTTATCGTATGAACAATGGGGAAAGAAATATGGTACGTTCGACTCCTAGTCCTTGCGAATGTTAGGATATTCTCAGGGCCGTCTCTTCCAGGCACTGTAGTATATGCCAACCTGCTGGGGAAGGACTTTATCATCATCAACAGCGCAAAAGTGGCGCATGCCCTGTTGGATCGACGGTCAACCATCTATTCTGATAGACCTTACGTGCCGGCAAACGAAATGTATGTCACTTTCCTTTCGGTAGTTGCGGTGGGGATGAGGCGGGTTGACATGTGTACCTAAGGTTCGGCATGGATTTCAACTCGGCCCTTCTTCCGTACCGCGACAAGTGGAGGCTCCATCGGAAGGTGTACAATACCGTTCTCAACAAGCAAAGGGCAAGTCGGTACAAGCCATTAACGATTTGCAAGGCCCACCAGCTTGTCGAGAACTTCCTCGATGCACCAGCGGATTACGCTCAACATTGTAGGACGTGTGTCATCTATATTGCATATTTGTGTGTCAGTGTTGCTTGACGATACGCAGCTTTGCAACAGCGACTATTATGGCGGCGACATACGGATACGAAGTTGCACCCAAGAACGACCCATTCGTGACGAAGATCGAGCATTTTATCTATTTGTTCGCGACCGCGATGACTCCTGAGTGGTCCGCTTTGTTACTCGCCTTTCCATTCTGTATGTCCAGTCGGATGCGGTGTCGTATTGTTGCTTTAATTGCCGATGTGACTAGTGGCGCATATTCCATCTTGGTTGCCAGGAGGAGAATACAAGCAACGAGCTGCGGAGTGTCGTGTGCTCGCGAAGGAAGTGTTAAACGCCCCCGTTGAATACGTTGCGGAAAGCATGGTGATTTTCATTATCTCCCTCCACTTTGGCATTTGATGAAAGTCACTTTACTAGGCTGCTGGGACAGCTGGAGAATCCCTCGTTCGTGACTTGCTTGAGACATAAAACGGTAAGGTGGACGAAGACACTATCAGAGCTGTGGCAACAACTATTTTCCTAGGTATGTGGATGCGCACTCCCCTTGGTTTGACAATTCATGACAACAGAGTCTTGTAGGTGGCGCTGAAACTGTGGGTGGCCAAACTATTTACATATCATGATTTGACAATCTTTTAGACCAATTCAACACTTCGGATATTTCTCCTCGCCATGGTGCTCCACCCTGAGGTCCAAGCTAAAGCTCGGGAAGAGATTGACCGGGTCGTAGGTGGACGCCTCCCAGACTTTGACGACAGGCCAAATCTGCCATACATATATAGAAGCAGTATATCTCGAGATGCTCCGTTGGCGACCCGTGGCACCTACTGGTGAGTGGATTGGTCCAGGGACACCAGTTGGAGTCAAACTACCATTGCAGCACTTCCACATATGACCACGACGAGTGATGTATATAAAGGCATGTATATCCCCAAAGGTGAGCTGAATGAAATCGTAAATGACACGACATGTCATCAGTGACACTATCACAGGCGCTATCGTAGTGCTTAACATTTGGTGTGCGTCTCGTCCGTTGACCGACATATTTCAGGGTGAACTAGTAGCACAGGGCGATAGGACACGACGAGACACAGTTCAATTTTCCGACGGCCTTCATTCCCGAACGACATCTCACATCCACCGGAACCCTCGCGGAGGGACCGGCTCATTACTCTTTCGGTTTTAGCCGGTGGGACACATGTTGTTTTCGCTAGAGGAGCGAATACTAAAGGATGTTGTAACCGCAGCTGTCCTGGAAGGCATATAGCAGACCAGAATGTTTGGGCTGCCATCGTGACTATACTGGCAACCGTGCACCTTGCGAAAGCCCGTGATGAGTTCGGAAAGGAAATCGATGTCAAGGCGGAATTTACGGGTGGACTTGCGATGTGAGGTTTATCTTTGAGCCTTCGTTGGATCGTTGCTAATTGCTTGTCATGATGATAGCACCCCGGAACCATTCGTATGTTCTATTACCCCACACCCTTCATGTGTTGAGAATCTGATTCGCACGAGAAGTGACAATGGACAGTAGTTACTATTATGTACTCCCAAATGTACTATCACTACCAGATGCACAATTGCATTCTCAGCCTGCAATTCTAAACCTTTTAATGGTAGGATACAGGGTGTGGTATTGGTGGTAATTACAGCTATATAATTGTATACTGAAGAGTGGTGGGATATATTTGTCTATAGAAATCAATAAATTAGCGTGCTAGTGTGGAATGGTTAATGAGATCTGGAAGCATTGGGTTCTTTCTCTGTCGGTAAACCGAAGACCATTCGGTAAAGCTCGGGTCCGTCTCGTATCAGGGCCTAAATACAATTACATTTCGAGCTGTAAGAGAAGTACATGGCAAGACTCACGATGATGACCTCGACGGCAATGAGAGCAATAATTACTAGTTCCATGCGGTGCGCGGAAGACTAGGACACATTGAGCACTCTGGACATGGCACAATGATACTGATGCATACCTCCGTAAGCAGTTGTCTAAGGGTCGATTGAACCTGAATTTAGACTGAGATGAATGTCAATGCACTGATGGTAGACTGAATTTACCTCGGTCGCATAAGTAATCTTCTCGTTGACGGCATGTGTCCGTGCCTTGACCTCTAATGCAGACGTCATGGATTTGAAAAAGCTCTCGAGCTCCGGCTCGGTCCAGTACAGATCGGGGGTATCAGAGAAATTCTCGCGGTTGAGATTGAGACCTTGGCGGAACTTCATCAGGACACCCAGCTTCTTGATGAGTGCCTGGCGGCCAAGTCCGGGTTTTCCGGTCTTCTCTAGGGAGTGGGGTAGCTGAGCGACGGAGAGGAGGTATGCCTCGAGTGATTGTTCGAGCACGGAGAGCGCAGTGGACCGGGAGAGCGCTTGAGAGTAGGCATACCGAGCGAGGAGCGTCGTCATGTCGTGAGATGGATTCGATGGAGGAAAGGAAGCGGCATTCAAAGGATCTTGGAGTTGGGCAACGCGTCCGAGGATGATCAAGTCACCCTGTATTCGGGTTTTCCTGAAGGAGGAAGAATGATCAGCCGTCCTGCAGAACCTTGAACGCAGGGGTAACCTTACTCGTTTGGATCTGTCACGAATTCGAGTTCCTCTGTCTCGGGATCTTGGAGCGAGCCAACCTCACAAGGCACCAGGATGTCCTTTGCAAACTGGCGAGCTTCATCTTCAGTCAAGCCCCAGCAGACAAAGCTACCGTTTCCAAAGACGAAGATTTCCCCACCCTGCCCCCAGTGTGGGATCCACCATGCGTCGTGGAGTTTCTGGGAATCCGGTGTGAGGCGAGAACGTAGGCGAGCAGGAAGGTAACGTTCTGCAGTTGCGAATGTCAGCACGGGTCGAATTGGGCTGCGGGTTGGGGTCGGATTTGAACGAATAGGAAGAGAGGCGGAGGCCGTACGACGGAGCGGTGTGCTGGCTTTTGGCTTCTGCTTGAATGCATCGGACTCGGTGGAGAAAGCGCGTGAATACGACACGACGGAGGGCCATCGCAGCACCAAAGGTGTTACTGGCGAATGTGTGGATCCACGCAAAACACGACAGAGTGCATTCATCGGGAATCACAGCGAGGCCACCTGGCAGGAGGCAAATAAATTATAAGACGGCTCGGCAGCAAGTCACGTGCTTCGCTCCATTGCTACACTTTCGGACAGAGTAACCCAAGTGTAGGCCAGTAGTCTTCGAGGAGCACGCAAGAACTCTCGTTTCGATCTCATCACTCAATCATATCATTCTCCGTACACAGAGAGTACTTAGGAGTGTTTGAGAGGGCACTCTTCCCACTTAAGTGCGTGAGACCGAGTGGGTCGGATCACCTTGAACCTTGGACAGCTCTCCGCGCCGAATCCACAAAGCCCCATAACCCCTTGATACAATGACATTTAGTCAGCTATATCGCACAGTTTTTCGTTATTCACTATCAGAAATCAGAGCAAAATTGCGATCGCAACTGTGGGCAAACGAATACGTCGAGCAAATATGCATTGCAAGCGGACCTCTGGACGCAAAGCAGGAACGGAGGGTTGCGTGAAATGATAGATATATATACAACTTGAAAATCCATATTTCTCGCCACTCTGTAGTATTGCCTACTGGGTTCACGAGTCAGTGTACGGTTGACCAGACTGCCGCGTAAAGCGTACCTCTACTTACGTGTCCATGGCGGTGAAAACAAGCAACACTTTCCCCCCTCTATTCATCCTCGTATCCCTGAACAGGTCTCCGTGGCCGTTTTGGAACTGACAGGCGGCGAAGGTCAGTAAGCCACGAACTAGGTGTGCAACAGGCACACAAGCTCACGAGGGTATGTGGTTGGTATGCGCTCAGCGGGGACGTGACCAAAGTATTTCTGCCTGATTGATGGGACTGTCAAAGCAAAAACAGGCCCCGCAGTTCCCATGGCACAAGACCAGAAGATGACCGGTTGTTCGTGTGCAAGATATTGCTGGGTGGGTCGTTCACCCTCCAAGGTAAGCGCTAGCAAGTCGAGGGGGGATAAACACTGACAAGGTATCTGTAAGTTCTCCTGAACGGTGAGACGATGGACGCCATGGCGGTATTTGACTCAGTTCTTACAGATACTACGTTCGCAAGGACGAAGACGGATACGATGTTTGGTTCTGTATGCACATCTTTGGCATAGGCTTTAGAAATAAACAATGCGTTACTACTCCCTTGCGGCACCCCTTCGACAACGACAACATTGTCTTAGCCATGCGCGATGGCTAGTACCATCTTTGAACGAAGATCATAACCGACTTGCGCCCATTGGATAATAGAAAGGTGTATATAACATCGACTTCTCTGTTCAAACTACAACCTCACCACTGACCACTGCAACCGTGTATACGCCAATCCAGCGACTCTTTCCACCAATTCCATTTTCGTCTCTACCCTCACCTTTCCCTTTGCGAAGACTTCACCATCCCAAATGGCGCTCCAAGATTCGGGAGAGTGCCCAAACGAGTCATATTCCCTGCCTAGCCATTCTGTATGGAAGACTCCTTGCTGCCAGTTGCTAGGGTGTTCACCGCATATCATGGAGCCAGGCTGGGGAGACAATAGGCCTGCCAATGCCTTGGCCAAGTGGAGTTGATTTTCCTCTGAAAACAGGTGGAAGATGTAAGATGCGTAGATCACCACACAACAGCCAGCCAGTGGATTTAGCGAAGTCAACGCGGACACGTTTGGTCTCCCTGTTGAAGGAGGCTCGTTGAAAGGAGCGACAATTTGCAACATGTTGGGGTCAAAGGCATTTCCAGGGACAAAGCTGAGCGGATAGGTTTCTGGCGTCGTATTAAAGAGGGCGTGACCCATATCAAAGAACTCTTGAAAGATAGCCATGTTGGTTGAGATCGTTACGAAATAATAATGTCATTCACCTTTCCTCAAATCAGCGGTCACAATGTTCTTAAGTGGGAAACCGTCTGCAACGGCCTTCCTCGCATCCACTCCAACTAGTGCACACAATAGCTCGTCAATGTTTCGGGGCTTCCGGAGAAGCTCGTGAAATGTGAATCACTCACGGCAACAACCGATATCCAGCAGGATCCCATCTGGGCGCTCTTGGCCAAGCTTAATAATACTTTCGTACTTCGGATGTGTTGCGATCCTTAACCTGGATGAAAATCAACATTTCTAATGTGCCCGGGTAGAAGAAGAAACGTACTGGAGGAACATCAATGTCTCAATACATGGGTAGGGGAATATCTACATCCAAGTCGTGTTCACTTCCGGGGTGTACTCAAAACGATATAACTTCACTGACCTTATATGCCCTCTCTTGTACTTCTAGAATGTGAGTTCTAAGGTCGTCGTCGTCGTCGATCCCAGTCTCTGCCTTGAAGAAGGTCGCTTGCTGTGGAGAGAGCCTATACGCTGCGGCGATCGGTTCTGTGTCAGGCTTTACCACCGCTGTGATAATTAGATCCCCAGCTCCAACATGTCCTGTAAGGGTTTGATTGTCCATTGCTGAGCGCACAGCGGGTTCGAGAGCAGTCATAATTGTCGAAAGTTGTAACCTTGGTCTGAGGTTAGGGCTCCGTGACCTCTAACCAATTCTGAACGCCAACGTTCGGTGGCGCGGTGGGTGAGAGAGGAAGAAAGAGGAAGAAAGAGGCAAGAAGGTCTGCGACCGCTTGATATACTGAGCAGGAAAGGCGAGAAGTTCGGAGCACGCCATCGGCCGGATCGAGCTCTTGGACGCAATTAGAGTCGCGAAGGCCTAGTCTGCTAGGTGGCTTAGATAAAGGCACGTTTAGTTGTTAACTATCCTTGGTTTCGCAGGGGACTAACCAGGTTTCATCACATCGGGTTAAGCCCATACAACGATGCGCACCGTACCAGTCCACTCTGGTTGATCATAGGAACGAGCATCGAGCACCGCGTACCCGGCTGATCCGGGTGGCGTCAATGGGGTTTAGGCAGCAGTACCAAGGGGGGACGCCCTTTGTGAAATGAACGATGTCGACCTCGGCCAAAACCGTCATCCTAGTAACACTACATGTCAAAACAAGAGCTGCTGTACTACACCAATGCTGCAAGTTGATAACGGTACAAATGCGGAGGCTTGGGAATTCAAGGTAACTGAGATCTAAAACAGTCCAGACTCCCACTGCGTCCTCTCCTCGGCGGTACACATTGCTAGACGGGAATCGCAATGCAAGATAGATATCGAGATCATCAATAGGACCACGATGAAAGCGACAGAAGCGCGAAGGTGAATTGCTCTTCTGGCTGCGGTAGGATCCCTGTGTGAGGACCCTCGGATTGTCTACGCATGGCTCGGTGGCGCCGTGCCTTGGCTATCTGGACGTCGACGCACCGAAGCCGAGGCAGCGAGTCTTTCGACGTCTTCTACGCTGACCTTGCGTCGCTCACTATCGAACGGATTCACAGTCGCCACGAGCTGCTTGGTCGGTTTCTCGTGCATTTTCGGAGGTGAACGAGCCCATGTTCCAGAAGCAATGTCTGGCCCTCTGGTGGCCGAAGTTTCTCTCTCAGATGACAGTCCGAACGTCGCCTGACATTGTCTTTAGGATTGTTCAACCGACCCTCGAGAAATCGAAAACGCAACTCGCCTGTGATGTGGAAGTTGTCGTTGCCAACTTTTTCTGTTTCCTCCTTCTGTATTCACTGAGAGGGGTTCGTCCCTCGGCGGCAGCAGCTCTCATCTCTGCTTCTTTCCTCCTTAGCCTTCGAACTGTGCTCTCAGACAATGTCTCGCCCTCCTTCAAGCTTAGCAGGACCGTCTCGAGAAGACCTACGGGAGGAAGAGGAGTCATCATGGCGAGTCTAAAAACGTCTTTTCCACCGATAGCGGGAATGTGGTCACCAGGACATATTGGTGGGATCTGAGAAAACTCAGGTGTGTCATCCAAGCTATTGGGTGGAAAGTTGGGATACGCCAGTCCGAGAAAGCCGGTACCCACGCAGGGTGTCTTGACACTCGCAAGACTGAATGTGGTCAAGTCCCACAAGAGATGTGTTGTAGGCGGTTGGTAGCGAATACACGTGGCTACCATCCTCCAGAATGTGCGAGTGACCGAGGATTTTGGACCTAGGTCGCGCAGCTTCGTTGAGACGAAGATTTTGGCTACCGTATGGTGAACCATCCCGTTCGCGGGTGAGAAAGCGGTGATGAGGATAGATGTACTAAGACCTGCGTTACTCCACATGGTGTGTTGATGGGGAGTGGAAAGTGTTCTACGAGGAGGTTCGGAGACGCGTCTTGATCACGTGGAGGCAAAGTCAAGGTCACGTACATATTGAGATGACCGCCCAAAAATGGAAAGTAAAGATAGACCATAATTCAAGTTCAAACGTTCACTCATCGCGAACGTGATGTCGTCTACACCAAGGGCCAACCCGAGCTTGACGAACCCGCTAGCGACGCCAACAACGACCCGTGTTGCGAGCACACATGCCCTGCAATCATCACCACACTACACGACCACTCGCAGGCACTCCCTATATGGCACCGAGGATCGTGTCATCATCGACCCGGGGTCGCGCATCTGGAAGGTTGGTTTCAGTGGAGAAGGAAAGCCAAGAGACGTCTTTTACGGTGATACAGTCAACTCTGAATCTCTGTGGAGCTTAGGTCGGGCGACCGATCTGTTAGCAAGGGCCGAGGAAGACAGGATGCTCGAAATTAACGTCGAAAGGTGCATGCGTTCCGTATTCCACGGGTGAGCGTTGCTACCCTTTCAGTTCTGCCCAATTTGATCAAGGTCTATCTAGGTCACTGCTTACAGACCCCAAGTCGCGCAAGGTCGTCCTCGTCGAGCACCCGTTGCTTCCGCTATATATCAAAGACATACTTGCCAAGGTTTTGTTCGGAAACCTGCAGGCATGTTCAGTTGTCCCGTATCTTGGTAGCTTATTCAAAAACCAGCAAGGTTCCCTCGGTATCGTTTGCCTCGAGCCATTTACTCTCCCTCCTTTCCGTCGGTCGTATCACGGGTCTTGTTATCGATTGTGGCCACCTCGAATCTACAGCACTCCCCGTTTGTTATCTCCCTTTTACACTTTATTCAGACTAACAA
This sequence comes from Rubroboletus satanas, assembly GCA_038090635.1. NCBI lineage: Eukaryota > Fungi > Basidiomycota > Agaricomycetes > Boletales > Boletaceae > Rubroboletus > Rubroboletus satanas. The sequence goes on from JBBPNB010000226.1 coordinate 20,804, forward strand.
CACGTATTACAGATATTCGCTGCTCGACCATTATTTCCCCACCTTCGAACGACACCATTAGCGGGCTCACGGTTCACGTCCCACCTCCGTGCACTTCTCCTCCTTTTCGGAACATACATACCCCCTCCATTAAATCTCAGCGGCGTGACCCCACCTCTATCAAGTAGAACTAGTCGTGTGCCACAAGAGATCCTGACGGATGCATTCGTTGAAGACATCAAAACGCGCTGTTGCTTCGTAAGTACTGCAGTCGAAATAAACAGTGACTCGATGCGTTCCTCTTCTCCTCCACCTGCCTCAGAATCAGATTTCCCTCCCTCCAGCGACGCCGCCATGTCGGAATCAGAGTTTTCACGCGCATCAGAGGGGGTGGAAAGCATCAGCTCTTCGCAGCACGCTTCGTCCGAGTTTGAAGTGGTCTCGCCTCAACAGTCCGAATCGGGTGGCAGAGAGGGGCATCTTCAGATACTCGCCAACATGTACACGAGGCACTCGGCCGCAACAGATATCCAACTCCGCGTCGTGCCACCCGCGTCACAACAGCTGGGCACGGGAAGAGGTACTCTGATCATACCAGGTTGGGTCCGCGAGCGTGCAGCCGAAGTCTTGTTCGAAGGTGGCGACATCGACGAAAACAGCATCGCAGAAGTCCTGCTCGAAGCGCTTCTCAAGGTCATCCTCCCCCTGCCTACCTCGTCACAACATTGCATCGTTTCTTAAGCGTTTGAATCCACAGGTACCGGTCGACCTCCGGAAGACGCTTGTGTCCTCCATTCTCGTCACGGGCGGCACAGCGATGCTACCGGGTTTTATACCCCGGCTTCACGCTGAATTGCTGCGTGCCATCGGATCGACGGCGCCGCGACCACGTCAGGGGCCGACGCGGTCTGGAAGACCGCTTCCACCTGCGTACGATCGCTATGGTGCGCTCCGCCCGCTCGTACCTCACATCGCGATCCTCAACAACCCTACGCCACAACCATCCTCGTCCTCGTCACCGCGCGCGACTGCGAACGAGGGCAAGGCACCCGCATTTGCGCCTGCGTCCAAGGCATGGGTGGGAGGGTCGCTGGCCGGGTAAGTCCTCGCGACTCCTCCGTTGGGGTTATGTATATGCGTCGTGTTACTCACCTGGATCCCCCCTACCGTGTAGTGCGCTCAAAACAGGCGGCGTAGAGGTCACGAGAGAAAAGTGGGACGAGGCGTTTTTGTCTCAAAACGACGACGACGACGACGACGACGCGATGGAATCTGCATCGCCCGTGTTGCCAGAACAGAGCCCGAGAGGGATGTTGTTGCCCGACTGGACACGAACGCCGTTATCGGTGGGTGCACCGTCTGCCATGGCGCCCAAACCCGCAGTGGCACCACCATCACCTCAGACAGCTGTGGGCGCATGAAGGGGATGAAATAAAATCCATTCTTGTCATGAACTCCTATCGTACTGAATACCATAGCATCACGAAACGTAGAACTAGCATAACGCCCTAAATCCTACAGTATGTCAAGACCCAGAGAAACAAAAGAGCGGGAAGTACTCGCGAAATCAAGGTCAGTTACAAAAAGAAAAATGGGGTATCGCAGTGCCGATCAAAGATCGAAATACGACGAACGTCTATGTACCAACGAACGGAGAGTGAAACCGGTACCGTAGCCTGTGCCACAAGAACAAACGAATGGTAAAAAGTCGGACAGGCAAGCGACGAACAAAAGGGTATGACACGATCACTTCACTCGCGGCTCCCGATGATCCGGAAAAGCAGCTTGCCGCCGTGGGTTGCAACGACATCAGCCCACTCATCCTGTGATGATATGAAATGAAGAGGAGCTCCCCTAGCCTGGGTGGATCCGAGAGACGACAAAGAGCCTACGCGAGCTCGCTCACTGCCCCCCCTTTCGGCGGGCTGCTCCAAGACGGCTATGGCGAACGATACGGAAATAGTCGACTTGTTGGTCTCGATGAACTTCTCGTAGATCTTTCGACGCAGTTCGCCGAACGCGGTGTTGCGAGGCAGGCGGAGCATGACGATATTGTCCTCGTGCATGGCTTTGATAGAGAGCGTCGTCAGGTTGCCACTGGATGACGTTGATCCGCTTGATATCGAGGTCGACAAGGAAGACCGACGGTCTGAGTACAGAGAATACGAGCTGACGGTCGTGCTGGATTGCTTTGGTGAGCAATGATACATCGTCTCGTCCACAGTCGGCGTCTCGGGGTAGCCATTTGGAGTCTGAGCGTGCGGTACGATCAGATCTGGAAAGTCCTCAGCACCCATGATGTTACGACATAATAGCACACTACATACCACAAAAGTAAGCATCGAGGATATCACCCTGATCCTCAGAGTGAGAGTCATCTTCCGACCATGGTTCGTCCTCCGTCCAGGATTTCTCCGGAAGCGATGGTGGTCGTTGCGCATTGTCCGCTAATGACCTTGAACGTTCACCCCGTGGAATCACAGCATCGACAGAGGAATTGGTCACTATTGATGCCAAACTGGATACAGAAGCTCTTGGATAGCGCCGAGGCTCTGGGGTAGGACTTGGCAAACAATAGTCCACACCGAGTTCGTCCAGATAGGCAGTAGCCCTGAAAGTCGTCGAGGAGCGCGTCGATTGCAAAGAAGCTGTTGAGTATCGGGACAAAGATCGTGCTGGGGGGGACGGTGAATATCGCAGTTGAGAAGGAGTGGTACTACTTACATGATAGCTCAGAGGATTGTAGGGAACTGGATGGTGCCGGGGCATAAACCGTGGCATTGCGGTTCATCCTACTAGCAGTAGATCCAGACCGATTTCGCGTCCAAAGCCCGTCTAAATCTGATTTCGGTGGGGAAGAAAGCTCACGACCCTCCGGAAGCGATTCCAGAATAGGCGAACTTCGTTCGCCACCGAGGACGTGGGGTTTATGTCCGAATCCGATCGGAGTCTCTTGCGACGCGATGGCAGGTTGTGGAGAGGTGGGCGGAAGTTGTCGAGGCGTCGTTACAGGTGTCGAGGGCAACGAAGACGAAGAACGAGACCCCGAGGATGAAGCTCTGGACCTCATGGTGTGAATCTCCTGCGTCCGAACCATCAATCTGCTCTGTCTTGGTGGATCAACAAAGTCTTCAGAAGATGACGAGTCTGAGTGGGTGGACGTTCGGAGAATTTGTGCTTTTTCTGGTGCTTTCCCTTTGATTGGAGATAACGACTTGATAGAGAGCGAAGATAGTGGAACTGGGAAGGTGGAGGATATGCTGGCCGATAGGGACGGTCGGGACTGGTCGGAAGTAGACTGCGTCTTAAGAGACTCTATTTTCCGCGCCAGATCAACATCCCTCCCCCACACGCCAAAAAAGTCCGTGAAGGTACGAGTAGCTTTGATTTCTTTGATGAGTGTTGGCAAGTTGTCTTGTAACAGGGTCTGCATCATCATCTGGAGTTCCTTGTACCGATGGTCAACGGCTTCCTGGCTCGGACGGAAGATAATTCCCTTCTTCGAGAGCTTTGGTATATATTCGTGTATGTCACGAGCGATGTCATTAGGGTTTGGACCGAAAGGGAGAGACTCCCAGGAGGCAGCTTGATCACTGTGAATATAAACTCCGTTTTTCTTGACACCTTTTCCAGCGGCAAGACGATTGCGTTTTTCTCTTGCTGCGCGAGAGTATTCGCCCTCAAGAGTGTCTTGAAAGACCAAACAATCTTCCCATTTCCGCCAGATATCATACTCGTTGATGGAAGCGATGGATTCACCGGACGAGGTCGTACGCATGTTTAACGCGATGTCATCGCCCTTGATCGGGTGAATGCGGAAACCATAACTGTATCTGTTGCCTATGGGGTGATATTAGCTTTGTGATGGAGGATAGTGAATGGAGTGTGGAGGTGCCGACCATGCTTTTCCGGACGAAGCATTTCCACACGGAAGTTGTTCGGTGCACGCCTGTGGACGGCTCTTTTCCAAGCCTAGGTTCTGGATGAGTGGGGAGCATCTGGAAAAGACGTTGGAATACTGACATCTGGAGAGATCGGTCCATTCACCATCCCTTCGGCACCCTAGAGTGTGCGACAGATAAGAGGGTAGACCAACAAATCCGAGCAACCACCACACGTACGCCGTACCTGCTCATGGTCAAACAAGCTGCTTGGAAGTGCTTCGAGACAACTGAGCCCGGTGTCAGCGATCTAGGCGTCGATGAAACCCAGGCATGTACTTACTGTTACTGTTTACTACCGCAGACCACTTGCGGTAAGCAGCAGGTGGTGAACGGGAAGAGCGCTGGTGCGGGAACTTGGAGACGAGCCTGTATACAAAATTGTGAGTCAGGATATCCACAGGCCATGGCCGGGGCGGTCCTGAAGTACATACCCAGCGGACCAAAGGAATAGTTTTTTTTGGAGTGAGAACTTGAGAGGGATCGAGTATAGAACTGTGCCCGAGGGAGTGAGGGAGTTGCAGAGGCAAGAAGAGGAGCCTTCGTGTCATATTTTCTGGACGCACGGTGTTAGTGGACTCTAATTGTCTCCACCTGGCCAAGATGTGTTCACGTGTTACCCGTTTTTATCTAGCACAATAAGACGTGTTTTACCCGAGCCGGTTACGGTCCCACAAAACTCAGGCCGCAATTGAGGGCCCTTGTACGCTGGTGGCGAGCTGTTTGATCTCAACTCGCGTATGAATGTACAATTGTTCCCACTGACAGAATGACAAAATCAGATCTAGACAGCAATTCCGCAGCCTGGCCTCTGGACGAGTTCACTCAGAACCGTCGTTCAGTAACACCCTGACCGTCTCGTCATATATCCCGCGCCCTCGCGATGTCGTTCGACCCTCCTGCAGCCTCTCCAATCCATCCCGGATACTCTCCATGTACACATGCAGTGGCAACTTGCTTTCAAGTAGGCCAGGAGCAGCCAATCTCTCCCGTAGGACCTCTAGATCGTCGCTCGTGGTGTACAGCACTTGCAGTGCAGCCTTGACATGTACAGCAGCCTGTTTTCTATACTCCCCGAGGCCATTGAGTACCGCTAGACGGCCACCGTAATCTTGCACGGCCTTTTTGTTGCCCCCCAATTTCGTCCAGAGTTCGCCGAGGAGCTTGTCCCTCTCAGCGGTAGTGTGATTGTCTTCCCGTGCTATTACCCCATACAGCACCTCAATGTCCGCATCCAATTGTTCAAGGTTCTGCCAGGAGACTTCGGCTTCAAGTATGAGCTTCTCTATGGTCTGTTCTGATTCGTCCATTGCAAGCGTGAATGCTTCAGCGATAATCTCTTCAGCGGTGGGCCCTAGATTGATTGGAGAAATGGCCTGAAGCAGCCGCGACGGTGCCTTCTCGTGTGCACCCTCAATGGTAGCCATCGCGTAATTATTCAGCGCCATCACTCTACATAACAATTAGCCTAATGACCAAATGCAAAGAAGCACAAGCACGCACTCATCGATGGCACCAACGACTCTTGCGTTTAGTTTACTCAACCTTCGGCCAGTTTTTTTTGCATCCACACCAATCGTACGAAGGATATCTGCAATATTGTCTTTTGACTTGAGGTCACTGTAGCGTACCAGTAATGAGAGATCCTGAGTCGCCATCTCTGCCCTCAAAACCTGGATGGATAGTTGCGAATTACCCGTCGATTCCTCAACCAGTTGTTCAAACATAGAGCCCTGTATATTGACGAGCTTCTCAAAGTTTACCGAAGGAGCCGATGGAATGGGGACACACAACGTGCTCTTCGATATTCCCGGGATGATGCACAAAGGAGAGAACGCCGTCCGAATTGTAGGTGTCATGCGCGATACCAACCACGCAAACATCCATATAAAAAGAAACCACGAGAGCGGTTTCCGCATTTTCTCGATCGAGCCTTGAAGGACGTCAAAGGCATATGACGCAGTGAAGCGAACACCATCTGCGAGGGCTTCCTGGACTTTCTCTTTCTCCACAATGGGGGCTTTCTTTTGTTCCTTGATGGGACGACGCCTAGATGCGGTTGGAGGGGTAGATGATGTGGATCTAGTTTGGACTCGTCGCCTCTTACGTTGGGAGACGGTGCTCGCTGTCTGGGAGCCGCTCCTCCTGGAAATCATGACCTTGCGCTGAGAGCCTTCCTCGGTATCTGATAAGTCTTCCCAGTCTTCTTGAACATTGCTGGATGGCTAAATGTTCTGAAAATAAGTCCAATGTCGTATCGAAAGGATGCAAACTGTGTACCTCAAGGTCGTTATTCTCCTGTGGCTCATCCTTAGGGGAGAGGTGCATGGCTTCGGAATCGCTGAGTTTTGCTGGCTGTTGGATCTCTGGGCGAGTGAAGCTACGGAGTCACTGTGTAGAGCAAAGTCTGGTCAGTCTCACTGGGGAAACACTCAACAACGCGTGCGCAGCATGTTCAGAGTATATTTGTGCCTCGTTGTTCTGTTTGCTCCGTTCTAACGCGCAAAACATGGCACAATGTACCTACACATCGTTATTGTTAATCTCCTTGCGAAATCGTACCGCTGAGACAGGTGAACCTACCTAGCCCCTCTGAAAAGACACTTTATATACTAATATTCGCTCGCTCCTCCCCGTTTACTTGGCAATCAACTCAACACATCGAACACACTCTGGTGCTCTCAGAACTCGTATCCAAGACGTGTAGCGCTTCTAGAGAGGAGAAATTGTGCCATGGACTTTTACTTTTGGACGGTGGTACACTATTCTCCCGGAGAAGACTGTCCGGTGAGTCACGACATTGATAC
>JBBPNB010000227.1:0-27496 GCA_038090635.1 Rubroboletus satanas
ATCTTCCCTCTTCAACAACACCCCCCTCTCAGTTTGCATTTCCAGACTTCCTGCTTATGCTCATCGACTCCTCTATATTGGAGTGCTTGAGAATGTTGAGGCCCTCACAACAATCAAGGCCCTACCCTTCTACTACGCCGACCATACCCTCGTCCACCTCATTCAACTCTTCCGCCTTTACGCAGCCCTTCAAACCCTTCTCATCCAGGCCACCTGATGCCAGGTAGGTCCAGCTATCTTTGGGACAGACTCCCGACAAGTCCAAGACTCCCCTGCCATCATGGCCATCGAACAACTCCTGGTTGAGAACTGAAATCTCTCCCTCGACCTACTTTACATCCACAGCTTCTCGCTCTGCATCGCCCTTCTCCCAGAAGGAACCCTCACGAGGATTATACGGCCCATCCTCCTCTTCCTATCTGAGAGAGATAGAGAGGAATATTTCTGTAACTCCCTCTTCCTGACGCTGGACCCAGCACATCCCGGGCAGTCCATGTGGCCCTCGAGGAAGCTCTCCCCCTCTCCGTTGATCTTCGCAGAGTGTTACGACGCTACCAGTTCTCCTGGTAATACCAAGAGTTGATAGTGCGACAAAGTCTAGCAGTAGGCACTCAGAAGTAGCCTAAGGTCTTAGAGAGATCCACTGAAGGGGAACGCCAGGAGATACGTGGTATTTACGTAGAACTAGCTGGGGTGCTAGGTTCTACGGGGGGGTCCCTATATACTGGTACAAGCGTGCTACAAGGCCAGAGGACCCTCTAAGGGGACTCGTCTGGAAACTGGTTGGCATGAGGTAAGGGCGAGGCATACTACGATAGCGGAGAAATCTGGATAGGGAGTAATGGTGCCGGTCCACATGTAGAACGTGAGGCGAAACGAGGACTGGAGTAATGGTACATCAAATGGAGGCAGTACGGGACATATCATCAGTCCGAAACATTGGAACGTTGGCTGCTTACGGTAACGGGAAACGAGAAGGTGGTATGATGAGGTTAGGAGTAGGAGGGAATGAAAACGGGTAATAGTTGTAGGGCAAACGTTGGGTTGTAACACAGAGAACCCAGACCAGGTGGATCAATTGATTCACTCACTGGAGGAGGAGTTGGAGCGTTCACGCCCCCCTCCGATGGCAAGACCACCATTACCCCTGATTCCCCTACCTCCAGTCTCTCCTCTTTCAGAACCCCCTCCCCCACACTGCCCAGTGGATTTACTCCCACCACCACTGAGCCAAATGCCGCCCTCTCACCCACCGCCAATGGAGTCCCCCATACCCCGGAATCCAACTCCACCAGGCCCATATGTAGAGCCCCAAGGTGTTGATGCACTGTCCTGTTCAGGACAGGCTTACCCACCAGCCATGTCAATGGATGCAATATTCCCAATGTATTGAGACACTCTGCAAGCCCAAGCCCCCCAGCTTGTCAATCGTCCCTCCCTGCTCCAAACGGAGCATCGTCCTCCATACCCTCTGTCTCCTTTGCTACCCTCGTTGGTCCCCCAACTGTACATCATTCCTCTCCAGTACCAATGGACGCCAACCCTCATATCCCCAACTCCGTACCTGCTTGACCTGGTTTACCCCAACTGGTCCCACCCAGGTGCTTCGAATGCAGGGCAAGGACCCATCTTAGGGTTAACTGCCCCCAGTACCAGTGCCCTCTTTGCCACACCATCACACTCAGCCACCCCTAATACCGTTGCCCTCAGCAACATTGCTCCCTTTGTGGAGAGGCCAGCCACTGAGGACAGAACTGCCACTTGGCTGACCTGTCCTCTGAACAGTGGGACCTTACCGACTACAAGGTCAATGGAGGAGATAGTTCCTGAGATAGAACTTCAGGACTATGAGGGGGGTAATGTTACGGCTACGCCCTCCCCTACCTTATTTCCTTGGGACAACCCCCACTCACCTTCTCATACTCTCAGAAGGAACCTTCTCAATGAGTTGTGTGACCTAGGACATGAGGACCTCATGCCGGATGACCTTTGGGACAAGTTCATGACCCTTGACTACATTGCACCAGAAGACGGAAATCCCCCAGGAGTCCCCAGGGATCATCCCTGATTTCCTTTCTCGTAATATTTCCAATTACTATATTTCATACACGGACACATCTCACCTCAGCAGTTACTGTACTTAGGTAATGCCTCATGTTCCCCTCACCCAGACAGATCTAGATCCCGATCTCAGATCTCACTCAATAAGGTGCTGCCCTATATAGGTAGTAGAGGCCTCCTCTAAACTATCTAAAGTAGTATTTAAGTTCAGACCCCGCTGTACTTCTTTTCTCCCAATCTTGATCTGCGCCATTCACCATAACAGTCTTGATCGCTGTGAAGACTGATCGCCACTTTGCTTCTATATCACTGCTTCTATCTCCGCATCTTGCAATCAGCCTTAGCCTGAGGTTAACACCCAGTGCCTAAGCCTTTGTCCTAGGAGGGTACCATCCCCTAGGCATAGTACCACCTGTTGGGAGCCAGCGCGCTCATCCTCCCGGTGAAGGACCACTTCGTATGCGGAGTGCTACGTGGACAGCCCCACGTATACGTCAGGCTAGTGTAGGTGCTCCAGAGGGAGAAGGCTAGTGCACTAGACCTCCACCAGTCACTGCTCTTGAGCATCGGTGCTGTCACCTTGGAAGTTCCCATTCTCCCCTAGTGATATGTGCTGAGACCAGTCCTCTCAACACTCGTTCTCCAAGCCAATAGGAGACTTCCCCAGCACACCACTGCGGTTGAGATTGTTACGGTCCCACGTAACACACACCATGAGGCAATCAGATCAAAGAGGCAGCATGGTTCAGAAAGGAAGTAAAGAACCAGTCTGGTGGTATATCAAAAGGAAGCAGTAAAACTGCCAAGGTGAAACAGGGGAGGAGGACTGTGTTAATCTTAAGAGATCAACACAGAAATGGAATGATGGTCCAAAGTAATGGTAGTACTTGTCCACAAAGTGGGGAATAATGGTTAATGCTTTATCATTGCCAATTAAAGGAAATAGGACCAGACTGGACCATTGGTTTGTAACAGCAATGAGACAGTTGACAGAAAGGGTGAAGAACCGTACTGTTGCTGAGAGGGCATCCATCGTTGATGATGTCCACAGGACTCCATTGTCCTTGGCTTCAAAGTGTGAGACAACAGTGACTTTACAGTTACTGAGTCTGGTCAATATGGTGACATCTGTGAGTCATGCTGTTCAGTGCTATGGTACACTCCAATCATCACTTTTCTAGAATCTCCACATTGTTGTCTGGTTCTCTCTGTGATCTTGCCTTAGCCTCCTTTCCCATGGACATTATTGTTACAAACCAACAGTTTGGTCCACTCCTATTCCTGTTACTTACAACATTAAAGTGTTTACCCTCATTCCCCACCCTGTGGACAAGTATTATTGTTACTTCGGACCACTATTCCATTCCTGTGTTGATCTTCAAGATTAACACAGCCCTTGTCCCCTGTTTCACCCTGGCAGTTTTACTGCCTCCTTTTTGTTGTACCATTAGACCAGTTTCTTACTTCCTTTCTGAACCACGCTGCCTCTTTGATCTGATCACCCCATGGTATGCCTGCCTGATCCCATGAGACTCTTTCCCATTTAGAATAGCCAGTCTCCGCGCATAGCTTGGTCTGTGCATGATCCTGTAACCTATATAAACCCCAGTGTTGTAGAACTTGCTCCCCAGCTAGTTCTACACAATATACCATGTACTTTCTGGTTTAACAGTTAGACTCCTAAGTCTTCAAGCTACTTCAGACAGCTCGCTACTAGTTTCTTTGCACTTCACCTCTGGTCCAGAACCTACAATGTGGTAGTGTTGTAACAATTATCATACATTCCCTCAATCCCCCAACTCCCAACTCCCAATACCACACCTTGGCTGTTCCCTCCCAATGTGCTTCATCTTGATACCCCCTGTTGGCCATATTTTCTACACACAGCCAATTTCACTTAAGTTGGCTCTCCTTTTCTGCTCATTTCATTTGCTACTTTTTTGCCTACTTACTAGTACTTGTATGGCCACCGGCATGTTGGGGCACCATACTTGATTTGCTACTTCTTTTGTAACCTAGAATGCTTATCAATACTTTTTCTCACTATTACAAGTTGGCTACAAGTGTGAACAGGTAGCAAAAAAGGGATGAACAAGTAGATTCCAGTATTGGAACCTACTGGTACAAGTGCAAATTTACTTGTGCACGGTTTACTTGAATTTTACTTAGTGAGTTGGCAAGTAGCCATAAGTAGCATAAGTAATGTGTTACTTTGCTGATGTGGGCATGGCCAAGGGTAAGGTATTATTTTATCATGTATATGGTTCTCTAGTAAGCATCAAATATAACCCATTATCAAGAGATATCAGAAAGACAGCACATGTGTAAAAAGTCTGCTTCCAGTTTGGAAAAGCAGCTAATTGAAATTGCAGAATATGGGTGTATGAAATCTGATATACCAAACTGGCCCATAGCATGTGATAATAGAAAATATTAGCATCTATTGTAATCTCACAATTTTACAATTTTTGTGATGTAACCGACGTACGATTATGTTGACGATTCTCGCGTATTGCGACGCGCCTGTGTCAGCGTTGGTGGCATTAGCAGGTGTGATCAACGTCGTAGTGGCCATTGCGCGAAGTAGAAGAACACAGGACCAGAATGGTGAGTATTTCTGAGTGGCAGTTGCAAAAACGGGTCTTACTGTCAGAAGAGCAAGCCTAGCCCGCGTCTTATACCAAGCCTGCGCGTTGTGGACGCGTTCTTGCTTGTCGACACAGTGATTGTTCTTGATGGTAGACAGTGTCGGTCCACAACCACGTTACTTAGTTTGCACATGCTGCCCCTAAACCTCCAATGTAGTATCAGCTCGCACAGCAACTGGAGTCTTCTTTTGTGACCGCGTGCATCAAAAGGTGCACCGGGTTCATTGTTCCAAAATATGACGCAAGATTCAATCCGGTAACAACAATCCATTTGTTGTAGGACCCGAGTTCAGGTCAGGAGGATGCAGTGTGTGTTCGCAGAAGAGTCATGGTTCATCAATCTCACGCGTTAAGCATCCTCGCAGTTGGTCATGGGGTCTAGAGATGTTACTACTCTGATGTCGAACGCTCGCTTACCCCTAAAACCTGCGACCTACGAATCGAGGATCATACAGCCCCATCTCTCGAAATCCGTGCATTTCATGAATATTTGACGTATCGGATGCCTGGTCCCACTGTATCACGGTTGAAATGACGTCCCGGATCAGCAATCGAGGTACTAGGAACACCCGTGAACAGGATTAGCCACTCATGTATCTTCCTGGACAGCTTGTTCCCTAGCGTCACACCATTACACGGATGACATAGGATAACAGAATCTCGGACGAGAGACGAGACCGCAAGACCCCCACAGAAGGGGGGATCCTACTACCCTTCAACGTGTCCTCGCGAATCAACCACTCAGGTATAATTCAACGAGCACTGATGATGATCGAGGCTTTCGCGGCGGATATGGTCCAGTCTGTCAAGAAGAGTGAGATACCGCTGACCGAACTGCCTCAAGACTCGCTTGCTGATCGGAGAAACGGAGTTACCGGTGGTATGACTGACACCATCACCTTTGCCGCAAGAGGACATAAATTGCGTACAACCGCGCGGGCATCATGGGGCATATTAAAACAGACCTTAGAACTTTACCACTTACGGGCTCTGGTCCGACTCCAGTGGAGACCGAAGAGGCACGACAGTCACAGAAATGAATGATGTCGAAAGAAGGACGTCCAACGCGAGCGCATGCATCAGTTCACCACCAACCAAATCGTTGAAGACCTAGCAAAGAAGCACATGAGAATGTGGCGTAGTACATGAACGTCGTTGAACAGACCACACGTGGTTGCTACTCCTGTATCAGGGAGCGCCCTGCCGAGCACTTCAATTTTCCTAAATTAGTTTGGCCGGATGTCGTCACGACATAACGCCACTAGAAGTGACACGAGGCGGTTGTACGGGCACAGCGTCAAGCCATATGGTATACCTGCAAAATTAACTGGAACCGACGGGCTGACGTTAATAGATACATATAATAGCATCAAACGTTGTACTTAATGAGGTATGCCTCCTTGTTTGTTGCTACATTGGGTTAGTTCGGGAACTGTGCTGGTTTTGACGCTTGGGTGGTATAGTCGACATGTTTTTCACCCTTGATTTCCTTTCTTGCTCCCTCAACAGCCTGTGGTAGAATCGTCAATCGATAACGTTACACACTCATCTTGCAGACATTATCGCAAGGTTAGGCTACTGCTGGGTGGTGGATATTAGTGCTAGTGAGATCTTGCCAAGACTTGCCCAACTACCAAAAGCGTTCCGTATGTTTCGAGCACGTGATACGTCGGACGTGCGACCGACTCCCACTGGCACATTTTTAGGATCCACCACGATTCATGCAGCATATGGCGGTATGTGCCCGCAACGCCTTATTCGTTTCCTCAAATCTCACACTCACTGATGGAATCGCTTTATCAGAACTATGAGAGACTGCTGAGCATCGTGTACAACGCCTATGCCAAACTCACCCACCAAGAGTTGGTTCTCTTCCTCAAAGTTCGCAACTTGCCCACGTCTGGTGCAGAGCCAGAGCTGGTATCACGATTAGCGAAACATGACTTCCACACATATCACTTCCCAACCGCATCGGTAGAAAGTCTGTCATCTTCTGATTCTGTCGAAGACCTAAAACCGGACTCGGAGTCACTGCAATCGCGCCCACCAGATCTCCCAATCGAGATTTTGGCAGATATCTTGGATCATATAGGCAACTGGCCGCTCTCTCGTGCACTCGGAGTGCCCACTTCTCTCCCAGTGCCTCAGGAGTGGAACACCGCATGTGCCACTGATCTCGCCATGCTCACTGGTTCTATGCCGCTCATCCGGGCCTCCGATCCCTCCCTCAACCCACCTACGCGACTCGGTGCTACTGCCGCCGTTTGCTTTGGGTACGTTAATGTGCTCGAATTCTTACTCGTGCAACACCGGCCCATCTTTTTGTCTGTCTTCCGGGACGACTTGATTCCGATTACAGCATCAAAGCACGGCCGCACGGCCGTGCTTGCATGGTGGAAGCATGGCTTCGAGCAACACCCCGAGTTGATGCTCCCTCCCAAAAAAGGCACCATCGCCGAGGCTATAGATACCGCCTCGCGCCACGGAACAATTGCCTCCCTCGACTGGTGGGCCGCTTCTGGTCTCCCCCTTGAATATACCGAAGCCGCTCTGGAGCTGGCGAGCTCAAAGAACCACATCGCCGTCCTTGACTGGTGGAAGCGACAGCATCTGCAGAACGGCTTGCCACTCAAGATTGGTCGTGTCATGGACATGGCGAGTGCGGCTGGGCATGTCAATGTGCTCGAATGGTGGGCGACCTCACAGCTCGAGTACCAATATGACCGCCACGTGCTGCAGCACGCGAGTTGCCTTGGGAAGGTTGATGTTTTGGGATGGTGGTTGGGAAGTGGACTGCAGGTTGCGTTCGATGGAGAGGCTCTCACCGGAGCGACGCGTCACAACCGCAGCGAAGTGCTTGAGTGGTGGGATAAGAGTGGGCTCCCTATTCAGTATCGGATGTGCGACATCGAGGAAGCTTTGGAGGATGCTATTGGAGGTGGGAACAAGGCGAGGCAATGGTGGTCGAGGAAAGGTGTTGACTTCAGCGCGAATGACAAGGAGTGGATGAAGCTTCAAAATCTGAACTAATGAACCAATCTCGACCTTCACTTTTCAAGCAGACACCACATACCATCGGCATCCAACTACTTACGACCTTTGTAGATGTTCATACATTCAATGCCAGCGCCGCTAGGGTTTAGTCTTGCAATGTATTTTACGAGATAATACAGTCGGGGTGGGTACACTTTATTCTGGAACAAGGATCCCATACAGAGGGTAGCCCTGCAGAATGCGCAGTGAAACAAAATGAAGATATCAAGCAGATATAGATGGTACAACTCCGCTGATATTACGCCTCGTGGAGATGCCTGCGAAGAAAGTAAGTGGGAAGATCGTCGTTAGCACGACGCCTACGTACTGTCCTAGTACTTTGTTCATCCGGAACATGTCGATCTTATCGACAGCAAAGACAGCACGGAGTGCATTGTCACAAATGATTTCCTTCTTGTTGGAAGGATTTTGAAGCTCGTGCCGACGGATATATTCCCATAGCTTCTTGACGACTTGTGGGCGAGACAGCTTCTCCACCTCAAGGACCGCGGACAGTGGAACACTAACGAAACAATAAAACATTCAGACACAACACGTCGCGTGCAAAATAATATATCACGTCACCTGAGTGTGTATTCTTTTGCAAACCCACCCTTGGCAGCACCCCGCTTCTTCGGCTTGGCCTCGCCGTCCTCGCCGTCCTCTTCCACCATGTCGACCACCTCAGCACTCTTCTTCAGCTTTCGCTTCGTTTTTCGCGGGCTCGACGCGCCAGCGGCCAACGAAGTACCCCGCCGCGACCGACTATTGATTTCCGTCGACAACTTACGTGCCAACGCCGCATCGCTCTCCTCCACGCTCTTCTTCCCCTTCTTCTTCTTCGGCGGCTTGGTCGCCACATGCCCGACCTCCCCTGCGTCCTCACTCGGCTCAGTAGGCGGCTGTTCGTCACCCTCGTCCACTTCCTCAGCCCCGTCTTCTTCGTCCTCTTCCTCCCGTTTCCGCTTCGATCCCCCGCTCGACGGAGCCTGATTGACGTGCTCGAATATCCGAGCAATCACCTGATCGACGTCCGCGCGCCGCGTTTTCAGTATCTCGGATGTCAACTCCAGGAAGGCATATTGCGGGTCTCCGAGAAGCGCTTTGCGGACGCGTTTTGCGCTAATTGTGGAGAGATCCGTCCCGGGTGCAGTGAGAATACGTGTGATCGGCTCTTCGAGCGTTTCTAGGTCGAGGTTCATCGTGTCTCGTGTATAGCGAACACGGGCAAGTTCGGGCACGCCTGGGTAGTGTAGTATGTCAATAACTCGATGAGATGTTATGTCCAGGCCTCGTGATGGCGTAGATGTGGGTGTTCGACTGAAACAGAGCGTATGGACACTAGCAAGTACTTGAAGCAGCTCAACGTCGTCGTAGTCGTCGTCGAGCACCACACGCGCGTCGACCAGTGCCCATCAAAACGAACCAGCTCACCAAGCAAGACCAAACAAGGGGAGTCCAACCATAGAAGGCTTATAGCGGTATGCAGAGGTACGCATGAACCGGACAATAGACATAGTACATCTCAACAATCCCCCATCATCGCCAAATCAGCCAATCTTGTCGGGCGGGATCACCAGGAGGAGGGAACACCCCGAGATTCTGCCGCTGCTCTGCGGGTTGTTGTTGCTGCTCCTGTTCTCGCCGCGCGCGCTCCACGATCCGAGTCCGGATGTAGATCAGAATCGCAACGGCCACACACAGACCCACAAGCAACATCGTCTCCGTGAACTCGTCCGCAACCTCTTCACCCCGGTGTCCACCCCGCAAAGCCCCATCAAAGTAGTCTTCGGGGCCAAGGTCATCGTCCCGCTCGTTCTCGGCGTTCCTCCTGTCCCTTGCCCACTGAAATGAAGATGGACTGGGTCAGCCGAGACGATCTGCGCGATACGGATTCAACAGACCTGAACAGGATCCTCCTCTTCTTCGCGACGGGCTTCGGCTGTCCGGCGTCTGTGGAACTCTTCTCTGGCTTTCCCGATGTACCACGAGCCGTCATCGCGGAACTCGTCATCCAGTTGCTCGGCAGTGGAAATATCCCGTCCATCCTTGGGATCGGGTTGTGCTGGAGAAGCACCATCAATTTCCTGGTTCAAGTTCGCCCTCTCCGGGATGGACACTATGGGTGTATGCTTGTCAGTGCTAGGACAGGTAAAGTAGCATAAGGAAACGTTACATTTATCTTCGTCGTACCCCCACAGAGAAAGACCATTTTGTCCACCCTGTAACGTATGCCAAACGCTTTTGGCATACAATTTAATCAAGGATAGCAATACGGGAAGGTACGCTTCGCTATTCGTTTCCAACGCTTGATCATAATGTCGCTTTGCGAGATGGAAATCCTGCACGGAAGATCAATGTGAATCTGGCTGGTCTCCCGAGCATCATCACTCACCTGAGGTACACCCACGCCGTTTTCGTACATCCATCCGAGGTTCCACATCGCGAGCGCGCTCAGCTGCGTGTCCGCTGCACTCTGGTAATACTTGGCCGCCTTTTCCCAGCGAACCGGTTCTGGTTCGTCCGGCACACCGAGCCCATGGTAGTAATAATCTCCAACTTTGACCAACGAGTCGATGTTACGCTGCGCAGCGGAGCGCGTCCACTGAGTCAGCGCGAGTCGTGCAGTGTTGTTGGATGCTTCGATGGGAGCGAAGCGCGTCAGACGCAGAATGCTTCTATCTATAAAGTACAGACGTTACGTCAGCTCCGACGCATGGCCGATGGATTAATGATTGAATTGACCTTGGTCCAAGACATACGCGAGGTTGTTCTGGGCCACTTCTGAACCTCTCTCGGCTGCGATCCACCATTTGAGAATGGCCATTTCTTTACCACGCGCGGTACCGCTGTTCCAGGCAAACTCGGCATCGTCGACGAGATCCTCATCCCAAAGCCCACGTTCCGCGATAAGTTTGTAAAACGAAACAGCGTTCGCGCACGAACCTGCCGCGTAGCCTTGGGGAAGTCCGGCAGTGTGCATATTCATCGTATGGATCTTGGCGAGGTAAAAGTGAGCTTCAAACGGAGACCCGTAACGAACGGCTGTCTCAAAGTAAGTCCCTGCCAACTTGATCTCGCCCCTGCCTGGATTCGAACATGAGAACGTTCAACTCAAAATGCTTCGCATGCACATACCATAGTGGTGTTTCCCAATGTTGACGAGTGCTTCTGCCAATTCTTGCCCTGCCGCATGCGAAAAGAATCCCATGGCCTTCCCAACATCTTGGCGCCCTTTAACCAAGCCGTCTCGCCACATGATACCCAATGCATTATGACACTCGCGATCACCATACTCGGCTCCGCGCTCGAACCACATCATCGCTATCTCATAGTTCCGCTTCACACCCTCTCCACGCATGTACATCCTCCCCAAGTAAGCAGCACTTTTCGCCGCCCACCCGGGTTGGGTGATTCCCTCACCCTTGTCATTCATGGCGCTATGCTGGAGCGGGTTAAGTGGATCGCGAGGCCAAACTTGGCGCGCAATCTTGAGAAAGTAGGACCGAGCGAGGTTGAAATCTTGACCGATGCGCCCGACGCCTTCAGAACCAGAGCCGATCCCGCCTGAGGTCGCGTAGATACTCCCTTGATAGAAAATCTTGCCAAGTTTATATGCAAAGTCCATTTCGCCGCGATCGGCATTAAACTAGAGATGACAGGGTGAATCGAAACGCCTGGTGCTTTGGCATGACAAACGTACCATGTAGTACTCGAGAAGATCCTCCCATGTTTCACCTGCGGCTTGAGCAAAACCTGCTTTTACAGCTGGCTTCACGACATTGAGCCCTGTCGATGCAACACTGGCACCCGGTCCGTACACGCCCCCTTCCAAGTCGGAGAACCGTGTATGTGTGTAGGGTAAGGTAAGACCCCCGGGAGGGCCTGACAAGAACATCTCCATGGCTGTCAACACATGTCAATGGATCGTACGAACCACGCGACACAAGTCGAATGCCCACCGGTATCAGCGGCTGCTTCGTACCATTCCACAGCCCGAGAACAATCTTCCAATGTACTAATACCACTCCAGTAACGGTATGCGAGCGTCATTTGCGCGCCTTTGTGTCCTCCCTGTGCAGCAAAGGTGTAATACAACATAGCTTTGGCCTGATCCACTGGCACCGTGTCGGCGTACCCTGTGGCGTAGAAGAACGCAAGCACTGCCTGTGAGGATGCGTTTCCAGCCAAGGACGCATGTGTAGAGAAATACGAGTATGCAAGCTTAGGGTCCGACGTAAAGTAGATATTTGGGGGGAACTGTGAAGAACATTTCCTCAATGCAGAGCACGACATGGCATCCTATAAAATAGAACGTACGAGGGACAGACGAGCGAGAGTGTACAGTGCATCCAAACTTCCGAGCTCGGCGGAATACTGGAGCAAATCAATTACCTTGATCGCTTTGCCGCGTATCTCCTCGTCCTTCTTGCGTGCGGCTGCGGCTGAACTATCCGTCCGAGAGAAAATCCGAAAAGGAGAAAATTTTTGACGAAGCTTGATCGCTATACGGATGGCAGAACCGATGGGTCCTTGACCCTGAGCACTGGGCAGATAGGATGAGAGGAACGAGGTTGCTTGTGCGACGCTTGGTTGTGAGAACGGGTCGTGGTCATATGATGGTGGATGTGCGGTGAGATTGGAGAGAGTTATCATTGCAAGCTGAAAGGCATGGGTAGCTATTCGAATGTTAACCGTCGCGTGCAATTTCAGCGGACAAGGATCAAACCTTCGGTTGCTTGTTCAGCATCCGCGAGTGCGCGTCGGGGTGTCTGCAGAGTAGTGTGGTCAATGATACTTTACTTTCAAGTACAACCAGCTGGGATGTGAAGGCAATACATGTGAACTTACGGGTGTCTCATGGACATGATTGGCACCGAATTCAGGTTGAGGATCGGGTTGTACCTGAGACAACACATTGGTCAAGAGGATAAACGAACATTGAATACGTGTCTCACACTTTGAACAGAAGATGAAGTTTCTGGCTGTGCAGATACAGAGAATGCAGCTAGCGCGACGAGCCCAAAGGCCAGCCACGCAGCTCGACGTGTTCGTGTTCTACGACACGTAGTCATGGTGAAAGACACAACCAAAATGCCGCCCAACGCCTGAACAACCTTCCGGAAGACGAAATATGATGGTCGTCGAGGCTAAAGGTCGTCGCAGACGACAGACAAACGACTAGCCGCAGTCAAGGAATTAGATCGTGTGGATACTGCCACCATTGTGCGCCGTACTTTTGCAGCGCCACAAACCGAATGCCACGTTTGCTCTTCTCGCCACAATCTTATCTGATTACAACTGGAGGGGTGAGTACGGTACCGAGGTAAGTAAGTACCAGCAGAACATCAAGTGTTGGTATCAAGAAATGTCAAGTTCGCTAGGTATCTGCCATTGTCGGATCGAATTGAATACGACTCTTTCCGAAAGCTGGTGAAACGATGCTCGTCAGTCAATGCGAAACCATCGTTCAGGAAGCTCTCCGTGATTCCAGCCGCAGCTTGCGCTACGTCCCTGACGTTTTCTCTGAGACCAAGTGTGCAATAACTTCAGCGCCATGACACTCCTTGCTCAACTTGATATGTCTGCGCACATAATCATATCGTGCAAAGACCATATCACAGTTCGAACAGCGCCACTTGATTTCCAGATGCTTGGCGAGGTGTCGCTGCAGACTACTAACCTTGAGTTTCTCCAGACACCCACTCCATCTGCAGTGACACCAACTACTATATAGTCCCTTCAAGCCATGGGCTGTACGGACATGCAACCAGACCTCCTTGCTTCCTCCTTCAATCCACTCCCCACATGGCTGTTTCTCGGCTACCTCCCAGCTACATTGATACCGCGTGGAGGTGTGGAAAGCGTTCGTGATGACTCGTAGCTGTGCAGAGTTGGGTCTGCACAGGTCTGTACAGGATACCACGTGCCGAGCCGATGATGACATTGCAGGCGCCTGTACTATATTGGCGGACGTGGATGGCAGAAAAGGCAAATTCGACGTCGAAACTGGACCAGACAACGATGTATGTATTTCACTTGGGTCTGTGAAAAAGGGATGGTCGCCGAGTGATCGCCATAGTTGACTCGTGGTGCATTCATCAGCTATTGCCCTCAGACGTCGGTTCGTTGAGTCAGAGAAATGGCTGCGAGATACGATACATCCATGATGACGGCGGAAGTCGACTTCGGCCGTTTTTCCGATCGTCACAGGAGGATGGATCCCAAGACTCTGGCTGAGAGACCTCCGGAACTGAAGCTCGTGTGGAGCTATTCTAATGAGGATTGAACGTTTTTTTTTTTTCAAACCTCAACCACGAGTTGCACATACCCCTGTTGAACGGACGATGAGTAACCGTCTCGATGGTTCCCATCCGTTATGGTGCTCGCCTCTCCGAGGAAGAAATCGTCAAGAGAAGACTCTGGATGAGAAAAATAGGTCTGACGGGGGAGTCTTGCCATGCATCGCGCGATGAGCCAAGTGTCCATGGCCAGGATGTGTCGGCTAAAGAATGGGGATTTATGGCGCGAGCTGGCCGGAAATATATACAGGACGTCAAGGTGCTGTACCGTTTTATTAATGTGCTATCTGCCCAGTGGAACTTACATGTATGTTGTCATTTGGTCCCATCACGCCGCAGGCGTTAGCTATGTATAGAAGCCTGGGGGTACGCTGGGGGACCGGCAGGCCTTTGTACTTGACCGGTATCATGAAGCACTGGTTCCGACTGACCACTGGCAAAAGTGGGTGATTTCGACTTGACTCGAGCACGTATCTCTGTTTGCGTGCTGGTCGGGGCTTGCTTCCTCCTAGTACCTGGTAGCAGGTTCAGAGTAAGCTGGCCAGAATCTCTTGGGGCCACAACAACATGCGCTGCGAAATGACTAGAGCGCGGTGTTCTTATTTAGGACGCGCTCCACTGTGCGATGATCGCACGATCGAAAACGCTAGTCCGGTGAGTAGATAACTAGTCACAAGACTAGGAGAGGTCATATAGAAGAGAGCATGCGTGGCTGCATAAAGTGACACCGGCCTGTTGGCCATTGGTCAAAGGTAATCAACTTCCTCACCCCGGCGGCGACGCAATTGATCCTGCGAGGCTTCGAGAACCAGATTCCAAGACATTGGACAAAAATAGGCGTGGGCCGGAGCTTGTGACGCAGAATGCTTGTCAAGGTCATACCCAGCAGCCAAGCTTCCAAGCCCCATGGAAACCCGCCGAACCCGCACATCCATACCTAAGTAACACAGGCTCCATACATAATGTAGTTTACTTGAACGAAACACCAGGAAAGACTCTACACCTTTCCATGCATGATCTAGGCAGAAGTGGGGAATGCTGCAGAGATGAACGGCAAGAGACGTACGTATACAGTTGAACTTGAAACCCCTTTTAGCTTCTTGCATTCCTCTATGACGTTGCGTCCCAGAGTGGTGTTCAGCGTACCAGCGTCACGATGCTGTCGGAGGTACCTTCGGAGAACGATCAACGAGTCTAGTGGCAAAGGAAAATGAATCGTAGGCCCCAGGCATACTCACCGGAGGCACACTTCTTCTTTAAAGTCCTGGTAAATCTTGCGATTACTTTTGCGCTTCAAGAAGCACATGCACGTCAGACGAGGCGTCACGGTTAACAGCAAGAACCGCGTACCTCGAGTCTGCGTGCAGCTTCTTCATACGCATGACTTTGGTGAACCAAGAAATGGTCCGCGAGGACAAAAAATGACATTCCGGAGAGATACATTTCATACAAACAAGCTGCCTTGTTTCCTCCGTATCCCACGAAGCGCTCATCGCACCTACAGTGTGAAAAGTAGTATGCCAGGCAGCGGTGCGATCACTGAATCCTAGCACGTACCAAGGTGGTCCCTCTTTCTTAAAGATGACGTATGGCTCGTAAGCGGACTGGTACTGTTTGATGCTGTACACCTCTCCCGGAGCAGCGGAATAAAACCGTGGATAATCACTACTGTTGTGCCCCGGAGCCCAGGACTTATGAAACATGTCGATTTTTCCCGTATCAATAAGCTCCAGGAGGACCTGAAATGAATTTATCTTGATCGAGATAGAGCTAAGAGCCAAAGAACCTTTTTGTCACTTGGAAAGGTACCGGGGTCGACGCCATCTTGTCGATCAAGGTATTCGAATGCTGGAACTACCAATGCCGCATAGCCATCCCGAAGGCTACGTCCAACCTCACTGTCCAAGCTGGCTCGAACATGGCTTCGAAAGTCAGTACAAATGGCGAAATCGACGTCCAGCATCATGACAAATTCCGTACGTGCGAATAAACGGGCGGCATTGCGCCACGTATTCAGTTGGCGAGCGAATGGGGAGAGAACGAGGTGTACATCGACGAAACTGGACATTCCTGGGGTGGATGTATACAGGTCGTGCAATGCATCGAGGACAACATGGGAATCGCTTGGTACCACGTGAACGGCGGCGGATATGGGACCTGCGCATATTGTATAATGCCAACAGCTCCAAGAGACCATCCTCGCACCTCTGTATCGTTTGGCTAGTTCCCCAAACACCTTGAATCGATTGAAAGTCACAAGAGTAGTGATGGTGATGTCGTCGTCTTCAAAGGTCGCTGAACCTTTGTAGTAGAAGGGAATGATTTTGCACGGTTGCATGCTTTGGGAGAAGGCCTTCGAGAGGAAGAGCGATTCCCCCATGGCGACTCCGCTACTTTGGAGGTCATGCTCGCCGTTGGCCATGGCTGGCCAGTACAGCATCTCTTCAGGAAGGATCGACGGGATAAGGGCGTGGTTGAAGTGTCGCAAGTTTACATCAACTTTCGTGCCCGTTGAGATAGGAGCGAACCATCCATTTATCTTCAACGCTGCAGTCGTCGACAGTGAATATGATGAGCAGAGGATAGCACTGGTTACGTAGACGGTAGCGAGGACGTGGACGAGCCTCCTGGCCATGGCGGAGTCTAACATGACTTGGGTGCTGAACGGTACTGGGCACAAAACCTGCCAGGCAGTGGACGGAGAGACATTGGCTGACCTGGAATGTATATTGACATTCTCCAGTCACGGGAATGTCAGATACCAATCCTGATACAACTCCGCCCCCTTGTGGAAACTGGGAAAGAAAACCCGTTTATTTGTCAAGCCAAGGGCAGATCTGAGTTGGACCAGTAGTGGACCTTGTCGTAGGCTGTAGAGATTAATCATGGTTTGAAGTACCTGGCGGGTCTCGGATTTTTCTCAAGCTTACATAAGAAGAGTGTTCACATCATGTCACATGACATCCGAGCGTGGCACCGCGCTCCTGGCATGAGTCCTCTCGCTACCTCAATTTCGGACACATATGAACTCCTTGTTTCGCTCCTAACCAAGTGTCCGTGAGTAATGTCATACAGAACATATACACCAAACGTATGTTTCTAGTCAGACAATTGAAATCCTTCCCGGCGATGGCTCCATTTGGACGCACACACAGAATCCAGATAACATCGACGAACCATCCTTTGCCCCATTCCTTTTCGTCGAGGACAATCTCGGTATTCCACAGAAGATCCTTTACAAACTCTATCTCCACGGTGTTGGTGTCTTCAAGTCCGCTCGCAGCCGCGTACCAACGTGGCCGGCGATTATGGACCAACGGGACCATGACCTCGGCCCCTCCCTAGTCCGGATTTTGACCGCATCATCGTCTATCCTGGTACTCGCCAATCCATCCCATCAGACAGCGCTTAATGTCAGAAAGCGTCTCGTGCGAATGGGTCTGATCGATCTGCACACTGAACTCCGATTCTTCGCATCCCTTCTTGCTTCGCAGCACTGCGCCAAACATGCTGAGTTGTGGTACCACAGGCGATGGCTTCTTAGTGCCGCCTACGATCCGCAGTCCTCAAATACTCCGAGCGTGGATTCTTCCCATTGTCGCCTTTATTTCGCGTCACAAGAAGCCCTCCAACAAGAACTCGAATTGGTGTCTCGAGCTTGCGAGCTCTATCCGCGGAATTACTTCGCGTGGACACATCAACTGATATGCATGCGGAGTCTTCTCTCGGATTACCTCACTGGAATGGATACCGTCGGCTTTGTTCCGATTTTCCGCAACGAAATCGCAAGAGTCAAGGGGTGGATCAATCGTCACGTTTCCGATTACAGTGCGATTCATTCCATTCTCGCACTCTCTCAAGCTGCTTTCCAGACCAGAGATTCGTCCTTGGTGGAGATAGTTATCCACGAAGATTTACTGGATCATGCCATTTCCCTGGTGCAGGAATATCCCACTCACGAGGCTCTTTGGATGTATATCCAAACCGCCCTTTCTATCACAGACTCGTGGCAAACACGCCAAACACAACAGTTCATGGATCATTTCGTCCAACCTCTAGCACATTCGCAACACTCGAAGATTGGTGCAAAGGATGATCTTGTTAGGGCGTCGCAATGTGCCAAACAATTTCTGGATAGAAGAGCAGGCTACAAATTTACTTGAGGTCAGTATGCACGAGACTTGATATATTTTCATGATGTTTGATGTTTGCTCCTTTGTCATGTGCTCTGTTAACACATATTCCACAGGATGTGACTGAATAGTTTTAGATGTTGTTCAATTGATATTAAATTATAGAGCCTGTGTTTCCAGTTTCTTCTTCTGTGATACACATCAACATTGTAGCTCTCAATGGTCTCTGGGGCAACTACATAGTATGAAAATCACAGATGTGCTAGCACTTCTTTTCCCATTCACAATCATCCTGGAAGTCAGCTTTGCACCACATAACTGGGCTGATTCCCTTAAACCACTCAATACACATTGTTATGTTGGGGCAGCTACAAGGAACACATATATGTGCTGATCCAATGATATCTTTATTTATATAATCTACAGACATCTATCTTTAATGCGGAAGTGACTTAGATCCTCAAGATAAACATAGTCAACTAACCTCCCATTATAGTCTCTGATGTCAAACAGCATAAATGACCATAAAAAATGCCAGTCCAAACCACTTCAACTACTGGATTTTCTTCCTCTTGCCCAAAGATTTATTACTACCTCCCTCACTTTCACCCTCCTGGATCATTCTCTTCCCACCTACATCAGCCAACTTTCCACCCTTGGAATCAGTTTCATCATCAGATGCAAAAGGATCCTCTGCAACCTTCTTTTTAACAAGAGGTCTAGACTTTCCTTCAGCTGGCTTGGAGACCTTGGAAGAATCTGCTGTGGCACTTGTTGCAGCTTTAGAAGCAGACAGCTCAGCATAATATGCCTCTTTTAGCTCCTTCAGAACCATTTCAGCTTCATCCTTAGTTACATATCAATTGCACACATACCTTGATCTCAGAATCCTTCAGCAATGACACATTCTTCCAAACCTACCAAAGTTTCAAGTGATATGTTACAAGAGGAGAAGAAGACTACCTACAGTTGAAGGTATGCTACTAGGATGTTTGCTGTCCAAGCCTTGCAATCAAAGTTAGTGAGGGGTGTACTGTATGTATAGAATGAAAACAAACCATACCTATTACTGTGTATAGATCAGACTTGACTCCACTGAGATTGAGCCCATGCTGTCTCAAAAGCACTTTCATAACCTAGTGAGAGTTCAGTGTCAAAGAATAAGCTCTAACTCGGAACATGAAACATACTGCAGTCACATCTTCCTTATCGTAGACATCAGGAATGTATACACATATAACATGCTGGTGCCCAGGAACAGTATTCTCGGGCGATGTAGCTACCTTTGCACAAGAGGCAGAAGTAGAAGAAAGGGGGCCAGAAACCAGGGAAGCTATTTAGAGATTAACGACGGGATAGCTATAATTATGAAATCTCACAGGCTATCTTCCCCCAAATAGCATCCACCTTATCCGAGGGAGCAAAAATCAACCTAGTGGACAAAAATAACGTATAATCGAAAAATATCCTAGGAACATACCACTTCCCGCCCACGAAACCATACTTCTTGGATATATCCTTCAGCTTGTCAGTAGCTTCAGCTTGCGCCTACACGAGAGTGAGCCCCTCAGAACTCAAGCGGCAGAGCAAATCGTTGACCTGCTCTCGAACATCCTTTTTACTCTGCGTCCCTGCTTTCTTGTTACCACGCATAGGGATTGACGCGTCGCTCTTGTTGAACGTCAGATGAATAACAGTGCCACAAGTCATCCATCTTACCTTGATTTGCTCGACCCTCTCAGTGACTTGCTGCACTTCGGACGACTTGAGTCTCGTGTGATGTGATGAAAGCGAAGCACTCACAAAGGGCTGCAGCTTCTACGACAGCAGCGGCCTCATTCTCGACCGATGGCGATTTGGCTTTTTCTTCCCGTCGAACCCAAATCCACTAGACCAATTAGGTCAGTACTACTCTATTTACTGAAACCAACGCATCCTCACAGGCTTAGTGCCGTCATTTTGAACCATAGAGGGCCTATACTACATGCGTGTGAGAGACGCGAACCGTGTTCCTGGACTTCTGGACTCACCTTTGCAGCAAACCCCTCTATGGAGAATGCGGCGCCCGGAGACCAAGAGTACGGATATTCGACGGGGATTGTATCGTCCGACCGTGCTGTGCTTGTCGACATGCTATTTTAGACGTGGGTTCTTTTTGGCCGAATGAATGGGCGAGTTAAAAGAGATCGGAAGATGTTACAGTGCCAGACAACACTTTACACTCATTAGCGCGTCTCACGTGACCGATTGATCCATTTATTTAACGTAGTGCCACTAAGTTACGAGAGGCTCACACCCTCACCACAGATGGCCGGCCGATATCAGTATACTACGAAGGCTGTGTGACTGCTGATTCAACTGCGCGTTGAAACCTATGCTGATCGCCAAGGCACTCACAACGGACCCTGTCGAAGCCTTACAAGACGCGTCGTGCTGATCAAAAGGATCCCCGGGCCCCGCCAGACCCACTTTTCAGGAATTTCTTTGAAACAACCCCAAGGAATAACCCCCTTTGATTCCCACAGTTGCACAGAGATAAACATGCTTTCGTGGCAGCTGCGCTTGATGGTAACGGAAGCCCTCGGGTCGGCGACGTGTCCCTCCGCCGGTGTGAACCCGGGGCACACCCTCGAAGAGAACCACCGCATGGGAATGAACCCTCCAAAATCGGGTGACCCTGAAAGGGAGAAGATTCGTTTGAAAGGAGGTTGACTTCCCCCGGTATCACGCGAACCCAACATTAATCATACGCAGACAGGATAACGTACCGGTTCATATGGGAAACGCCTCAGGAACTTGCAGCAAACTTTTCTTTTCATGTCGAGCTCCTCCTGGGAAGAACGATATGCCACGATGTCGCGCTAAAATCAGTGCTAGATATCAATCATCGGCTGATTGGAGAGACCTGCAGCTGCGGCAGTGCATGAGAGTTCATGCCACTCACCTCTTGGATGCATTCTCGAGACAAATCAACACAGGAATCACTAGCCGGCTCAATTTCTGACCCGAGCGAAGGCACGGAGGGGCTGATGCGGGCGGATGATTGAAGGGTCACCGAATGGGATGCATGGTACGATCGTGTAACATCTATCGATTGGTTCCCCGCGGGTCTGAACCCGACCCATTAGGATCAACGAAGTTAAACATAACTTACTTACTCGCCCCATCTGAGGTGATGCTGCAGTATCGAGGCAGCGGCTGCTAGCCCACAGAAGACGAAAGCTCATACATCCAAACTCTATCTGATCGAAAAACTTCCTCAAGGTATCAGGTGGGTGTGGGATATTCATCCACTGAAGTTCAGCGAAGTTGAATGCTGGCCAATCCGACCTGGACGTGGCTATTTTAGAGCTACAACACACCGATAACCTCAACATCAGTGGATTTTCATGGTTCTCACTCAACATTATGCCGAGAAGATGCCAATGTTCGAGATTACGAAGACAGTAAAATTGACGCGGCTACGTCCGAGATGTTTCCGCCCGATGCAAGAAAGGAGTGTGAACTGCATCTCCACTCGCGACACCTTAACAATATCCTCGGGGACGCCCCGATGGGATTTGGTTCAGGGCGTAGAAAATCTCATAGCTGTATCACAGAGCGAGATAATCAGACCTGAATTTAGTTTTTGATTATATTGGTGCTCCTTGATCAGGTAGGCGCTCAATAGCATATCGCCTCGCAACAATATACATGAGTGGAACTCCTGGAATTTTCCGTATTCGCCGCCGGAGTTCACGATCGCACGTTGCGACAACATAGCACTTGTGTGCTGTCACACGCTGCACCAAGCAATCGTCGGCATACGTCCCGGTATGACTGCAGCGGAGGCGCTCAAATCGAGGATCACGAGCCACCCTTGAAGGATTTTTCAGCTCCTGAAGGATCGGAAGAAAACAGAGACTCGCCTTAGAGCCACGCGGTAACGGTGGCCCAGTTTCTCAAGCTCGGCCATTACACAATCAGTCACACATGGTATACCTTCTCATCGTAGTCAGATAATGCTACTGAAACGAAGAAGAACGCACATTTAGCATAGAGGCAATCCATCATACCACTGACAAGCTCCAGCTTGTTTTGAAGGCTAAAGTTGATGAAGTTGGTGTCGACAAGGACGCGATATGGTGGCACAAGTTCCGTATTGTGCGCGAGAAAGAGAGAAGACGCGATTTGCGGGCTAATGATGGCATAGTGAATCACTGTGGAACAGTATAATATGACCACGCACACTCGACGGACTGCCTTTGCTTTCTCCTCTTCCTCCTTTTTCTTTTGCTTTAATTGGTTCTCCTTCCTGCCAAGATATAGTTTAGATACCTCCCCTGATAAGCGAGAAAGTAAGCATCATACAAACGGGCATCATTGGGACTCAGTAGTCGCTTGACCGCTGCGAATTTGCGAGTCTTTTTGGCTCTGCCCTGTAAAGCATGTGAAACCCATGAATATGGGACAGAGAGCTGTAATACTTGACGTACCATTGTCTGATTCGACGGTCAAGTTACCTGCTCGACCGCGATGAGATGAAGTCTTGAGGTGAGCAACGGATCCGGCCTGCCACGGACTTATCCTCAACTAGTTTTGCATTTCTGGTTACCGGTAAAATAATTTTAAATAAATACAAACTCACACAGTCACACGGTACCCTGCACCTTGAAACAAATATTCTCGGACAACATCTAGTACTAGTACTAATCCATCATACTCATGTGTTTGGACTCGATAAGTTCAAAATGGCTCTCTGTCCGATCATGACACTTGGTTTCAGAGAATGTCCCCGGAAGCACCCTTAAGGGCCTCTTTTGCTTGCTTGTGAGTGTGTGGCTCCATGTGAAACGATCTTGCCTAGCTCCGCCTTGCCAAGAGCCAGTGTCGGACTGACGACGCTCTAAAAGTTCCCAAGGATTTGATTGTTGTCTTCACTGCCGGCATGATTTTCCTCGTTGTCCCTTGGGCGACGTTCTATTTCTCACTTCTGGGACAATGACACTAGAACCGTTCCAGGGTGGGTCGTCATGAGGAGCAAGCGCACCTTGGTGAATTCGAATGGCAAGCGGTTGAGCGTACCAAGGTGAGAACAGTCTACGTTAAGTGATCACGCAGTGTCCCGGGGTGTCTCATAAGTGCTGATGTGCACTTGTGTGTGCGGGTTCGTTGGCCACTGACGAACACGCAAGGCGGCTGCATTCCACGTCTCTTGGAGATGATGGCAAAATACGCTCGTCCATCCGGGACTTTTGACTCAATATTAACAAGATGCCAATCGCAGTTCTTAATTGCTGACGTGATGAGAGTTATCAGCCCCCAATAAGCGTCCCCTGAGGAACGTGAGACTGACTGTCATACATGATTACAGCCGAGTTCAGGCCCAGGGACTCCCAACGATCGAGGCGACCATACGTTTATCAATATTAGGTAATGGGTATGGCTCACTTTCAAGTTCTGGTGTGGGTGTGTGGAGTTGACATTTCAAGCGAAGAGCTTCCCCGCTTGTGGACATACCGCTCAGGCCAACTGTTTCACCGGCCTATAAAATCAGGCGGAGGTCCGGAATCATACTGCCCACTCGACGGAAACTATTCCCTTGACTTTAACAGTCGTTCTCAACGTCCTTTGAAATCCGCCGACATGCTCGCACAAGACTCGTACAACACCGCATCCACGAGCGTGAAGGTGAGCTGTCTGCCTTGGTCGAGAACAATGCCCTCACGCGCCCCAAAAAGCTTTCATGTGTTCCCTGCGACACGACCGGCCTCGAGCGCATCATACTCGCTGCTCAAGGCGACCTGCAACGTCTGCTAAGGTACCGACTCTCTCTCACTCGCTATTTTTTTGCCGATCATATTTGACAGCGCATTCTTTGGACGGCCCATCAACGTAAAGTGTATTTACGCGAACGCATCCCCCCGTTTACGCCCCGCCTCGCCCGAACACCCCATCACACAATCACGCCAAGTACACCTCTTGTGCGCTGGCCGTGTCGTCTGTGTCGCGACGTCCATCGTCACGATCACCTCCCCTGAAAGCGAACGTCTCTTTCTAGACGACAAGTTTCCCATTGGACAAACCTTTCGACAACTCCGTCGTAACCCGCAGTTTCGTCTCCTCGACGTTGAAACATCAACCGTTCGAGGAAAGCGTGAGCTACGCCGGACGTATACGCTCGAGACTGAGGGCTTCAAGACAGAAATCGTGGAAATATTTCCGGACAGGGACATGTTTAGCCGTGGGGAGGATTGGCTTCTCGAAGAATCAGACGTGGAAGGCCCATGTGCCAGCGGGGCAGATACCACCAAATCGGACTGGCGTACCGTACGTATGGGTCTCGGTGTACACTAAGTAAACGGCGGGGAGTCGTTGTAAGAATAACCGGTCTATGCGACTCGTGGCCAGGTTCGTTTCCAACTCTGGATTGTGGGTGCATACCTGCATGACTGCATGACTTTGCTTCGTCGTCCTTTGTCCCCGTACATATGTAGTGCCTGTCAACCATATTTTTCAACTTGTGGTTTTTCTCAAACCCATAGAATTGAACTGAGAAAAATGCTGTCAAGGTGGCCAAGAGGGTTGCTCCACTGATCTGCGGCTCTCGGACGGTGATAATGAAAACCCAACAAGGCTGGTTGCAAAAGAGTTCCGACGGTCGACTCAACAACATCCGAAGTTCCAAATATCTGTCTTTCTTCGGGACCAAACACGGATGCCCATACTCAGGCCCCAAGGACCGTGAACGCAGCATCGTCGAACGATACCATGGACTCGGAACCCATGCCAAGGGATCATGGGGAGTTTCTCGGTGAACCCATTGTTGTTTTTCTCGACCGATCGTATGGTTCTCACGTCGTTATCCAAGGCACGATACGTGTTGTATTTTTCCCGTTCCATTGCAAACTAATCCGTTGCGTTCTCCAGAAATGTGGGCGTACGGCGCAAGTAGTTTTGAAGTCCGTGCCGAGTTGGTCCGAATCAGGGTGTTCTATGACGAGATTCTCTGCTTGATCTCATTCGTCGGAACAAGCCGGGAAACCATGCAGGTGGTGCAGCCAATCGAATAGGATTTGTGGGCCCTTATCTATTGATAGATTCATCCAGGCGTTCTCCATGGATACGAACTGCGGTCGACTTTGACAGACAGGGCCGATCAAGCGGTACGTTA
The DNA here is from genome assembly GCA_038090635.1 of Rubroboletus satanas. Classification (NCBI taxonomy): domain Eukaryota; kingdom Fungi; phylum Basidiomycota; class Agaricomycetes; order Boletales; family Boletaceae; genus Rubroboletus; species Rubroboletus satanas. Next base: position 25,331 of record JBBPNB010000227.1, read on the forward strand.
TTTGAGTCACTTCCTGCGTTATCAGTTCGACGAAAAAAAGACTCTTCGTATGTGCGACGGTCCCTTTTTTCCGTTTGTGTTCACATCCAGTCGGGAAAACCCGGGGGAAGGAGCTGGAGGGAGGTCGACGAATATGTTTTCTGGCAACGACCTTGTGCCACCGACGTAGGACAGCCTCGGAACGATTGACTGTCAAAGCCCAGGCCTAACAGTGTATCTCCGAGTTGACCGGCCCAAAGTAAGTGCAACGGTCGCCAATAAATAGATGAGACGCAAGCCTGAGGCCGTTGGCATGCTGGCAAACGTGTCTAAATGTTCGTCAGCCGCATCAGAGCTTGTAGTTTAGCTCCACCATTATTTTCTCTGTGAAGAGCCGATCCGGTAGGTATGGGACACCCATCCCTGTCTCACTAAAACACGATCCAGTTTGGTAAGGGAGGAATCGCCGAATCAGGATGCTACAATTATCCCTATAGCACTCGAACCCGTCATGATCTGCATCGGATGTCAGTCCCTTTTCTCTTCCGAAAGAGATAAAACAGGGGGACGTATGTCTCCCCACACCCTGCGTTTTGGAGCCTGAAGGTGGGCCTGGACACCCGTGTTTGGGATCGTGATGGTCAGCTGGTACCCCACCTCTTCTCATTTCCCCCCTTCTTTTCTTTTTCATCGTTTCGTCCCCTATCGTTGCTACTTTCTTATCATTGTTATTCTTCACCGCCAAGTGTTTAAGTGTTTGAAGAATCATAGACGCGCCCGTGGAAAGCCAGAAAACAATGAATGGCGCCGTGAACACGGCGCACAGTGTCCTACATTTCTTCCCGGCGCGGGGGAGCGCACTTCTTGATGTGATGCCTGGAGCTGCGGCGATAAATACCTGATAAGACGTGTTATGCTTGCATCTATGATTGTGCGAATGCTGCCGTCGAATGACCAGTTGACCCGTGGTGCGGGGCAGGTGTTTGACCCACCAATACTAATTCTTCAAACACTTTCCCGGGTCCTTTTTTCTTTCTTTAGCTTCCGCTGTTCTTCTTTACCCCATAGTTTTCGGCGGTTGCGCCCTGTTTATTTTTGTCTCTCCGTTTCAATTCATAACGCATTCTTCTTTCCTTCTATCTCCAACATCACCGGCACCTGCCAATGTTCCTGTTCTCAAGTTTGAGTTGTAAAGCTTATCCGATGCCATGAACCACCTCACACAGATCAAACGTTGCCCCCTACCAGTATGACTCATTCACTCGTACATGCGCTATCAGTGTTCAGTGAACCCCAGAATATGCGGTGTGATATGCACGCACAGCTCTTTCCTTTGGAATTATGCCCTGGCAGTCTCCATTGCATGTACAAACACAGAATACACACACGTTCTCTCCCCTGCATGGCGATGGCTGTTTCGTTGACAGAGGTATCAAACAGGCTGTGTATGCGTGTGTGTGCGTATGGGCACGTGTGTGCAGTGCCTCTGGGAACGGTGTCGGTGTCATGTGTGAGAAAAAAGTGACGATGGATGACTCGGTATTCCGTACCGTGCTCCAATATTTGTGGGGGAATGGCGACGTTTCAGTGTTGGGATTTGGATATACTGGATAAGGGGCGTAAACGCGTTATCGACGGTCGGTGTGTATTGTAGGATAGGATGTGTGTAAGGCACTTGGACGAATCACGCGCCCCCGCCCACTCTGCTCTTTTTCACTTTCCCCAAATGGGCACATCATGCGTCGCAGTTCGCCCACACAGGCCCAAGCACAGAGTACGAGCCCTCATGGCCTCGCGGTAAGGGAATGCCGTCAGGTTCCCTTGCTGTGGGTTGGTGTGGGTGTGGGTGTGGGAACGAGAGAGATCCAAGAGGCATAGGACCACAGGTCAACCGGCGGTTGACCAAGGAAGGAGAAAAGGCGCTAGAAGCGAGGGAAACCTGGAGAGCGAAAGAAACGTGATCTGCTGTGAAAGATTGATCTACTTGGCGCAGCTGAGGAACTGTGGACGGGGTCGATCAGGGACACGCAAAAAGCTTTTCCTGTTTGGAAGAAGAAAAGGGGCGGGAAGAGGGAACGAAACGAAGTAAAGGTAGATGCGCTGTGAAATCTACTGCGTCCAGCGCTCAGTGACCGTGGGGGATGCCCTCTGTAAACCATGCGAGTGCCCACCGGAAGCATCGGTATT
>JBBPNB010000228.1:0-27366 GCA_038090635.1 Rubroboletus satanas
GTGCAAAGGTGCATGTTGGCATTCAATGGAGATGGTGGGAATTACTTGTCTCACAGGCATGACAATCATCCAGATGGCTCACGCGTTGGTGGGGCAGATTGGGTGTCCTCTTACCAGGCTGGACATGGATGGAATTTGATGCATGTTTCCAGGCATGGTCCAGGAGAACTTCAAGTTCAAGTTGACCAGCAGCAAGACTATCCCTATCTCATATCCATGTACCATGCTCGATCACTTCGTCCACACACAGTTCACAAATTACCAATACCACAACTTTAACCCAGCAGCTGGGGAATATGATGTTTACTCCAAAAACTCCATCTTCTTTGAGCTTGATAGGCCATAGTACCGTGCAATGATTCTCCCCCATCCAAGGAGAAAGACAAATTGCTCAAGAAACTTGAATGTTATACAGTGCTCAACAATGACGGTTCTTTTGCAGAGCTCAAAGGTTCCGAAGTAAAGTGATGTGGCAAACTCCAACTCATCAAAATATTCCAATCTCAAAATCTTTGAGGAATTTTTGCTTGGCACTACTACTGAGGATTGCTACAGCACTGTCGCAAACATTGCCAATCAGTGGCTCAACACTCTCTTCACTTGCACAGAGACACTCTCAGACGAGGAACTTGTCAAACTCATCACTGAGAACAGAAGTATGACCAAGACGCTTGCCGAGTATGCTGGACAAAAAGTCTACATTGATTAGCACTGCCAAGAGCTTGCCGTGTTCTTGGGTGACCAAATCATCAAAGATGAAGGTCTCACTTGCAAGTTCATCATCTCTGCAAAGCCCAATGGTACTCCCATCACCAAGCGAGCCATTCCGGTCACCATTTTCTCCACAGAAGAATCCATCAAATGAATCTACCTCTGAAAGTGGCTCAAAGATCCTGGCCTGAGCAATTTCAACTTTCATTTGATGTTGGACTGTGAGTATTACATCAAACAATTGGGTTCTGTGACCCAGAAACTAATCACTATTCCTGCAGCTGTGCAGTGTGTCTCAAATCCCATGCCAAGGATCGGGTATCCTGACTGGTTGCATCGCAGAGTTGTGGGGGCTGTAGACAAGTTCAAGCAGACCAAGGTTACAGATTCTTCTCTTGTGCCTTGCAGAAGGTGCAAGAGGATGAAGAGAGCGATATGGAAGACATTGGGATGCAGAAGGATCCTGAAAAGGGATGTATTGCTGTTGTGAGCTGCAAGGCTACATGGAGGCCAAGTCCTGAGGCTGAAGAAGACGATGTGTACAGTCTTCCTCTCTCAGATCCTGACTTGAGCTACTTGGCCTGGCTGAAAGCGATCAAGCCTTGCTGGTGTAAGATGCACGAAGCATGTTGGGGCAGAGAGATGTCTGCAGTCATCCCTTCCATGTTTAGAGGCACACGGACACAAACAACACAGTGCTGGGACATTGTACAGACCCGACCGAGCAAGATTCCCAGATGTTTCACATTGTGGATTTTGGTTGATGGAGAACTCACCCCCGTTCCCCTTCATATTCTGAGGCAATCTTACCTTCACTTCAAGAATCCACCTAGGGACAAGTTGTTCCACACCGTGACAGAGTACTATCAGTTGAAGAAGGTCATGCAACATCTGCCGAGAGATGTTCCTTGTAACAACTTGTAGAAGGTGGTCGTCAAGAAAGACATTTACAAGGGCATCTGGGAACACTTCACAGGCTTGACGAACGATCAGAATGTCAGCATCTTTGAATGGCAGGTAGGCGTTCCATTCAACACCATGTGAACTTAAGGCATTTCTGATCACCACTCTACTAGGTTCTGCTAGAGATGCGAGCTTTACTCAAGCTAGGCAAGACTTGTATGGTTGATAAATTGAGATTAATTCTCAATAAGGCCCAGACCACGGGAGTTGATCTGAGCCAACTCAATTGTGCCAGTCCCTCCCTCTCTCGAATGACATATCTTGACAGTGATCTTGACATCTTTCCTTCACAAACACATGTCGCTCAAAAGATGCTGCAGCACTACCTCATGTATGGTATATGGCTTGATCCGAGTCATTTGATTGCTCTTTCAAACTACTATGACATTCCTATCGGACACATTGACAGCGACCAACCTCTTATTCTGTCTGATATTAGTTTTTTTTTTGTTTTGCATGGCGGCTGATGTAGCAGGACATCATCCTCTGGTAGTCACCCATCAAGTGCCCAGATCTGGGTGACAGGGAAGCTGACAACCAGCCAACAGAGGAACTACAGAACATGGAGTTCATGACCTCTGGGTGTTACTCCAATGTATGCCTCGAAGTTACAGTCTGCAACCTGGCAGTCAACTCCGTCCCACATTCTGTCATAATGAACAACCTAGAGGGGAGCGGTGGGATGACCACTTTTGATTCCACATCTTGTACATCCAGCGCATACAACCGGGATGAAGTACAATGTGATATTACCCTTGGAGAGTCAAACATCTCCACCTTGATGTTTGGCATCATGAAGTCAATGATCAAGACCTGGCTTCTCAACAAAATCCAGGGAAACTTTGAGAGTCCCATAATGTTAGCCATTGACCACTTCTGGCAATGGATCAGCACAAGCGGATCTCACCTTTATGACCCAAGTATTCATCATTTCATTTATGAACTTATGCAGAAAACGTTCATACAGATACTCACTGAATTCAAGTGACTTGGTTCCCAAGTCATCTATGCTGACTTCAGTCAAATCTTACTCACTACTTCAAAGCCACCCAGAACGGCTCACACATACGCAACATACATAGGTACAGCAATAACATCCCACAAATTGTTCCAACACATATATCTGAAAACTGACTGCTTCTATGACTTAGATTCCACTCATGTGCTCATTGCTAGGAAACTTGCCCAGTAACTCCTGCAACCTGTAGACTCCAGACACCAACAATGACCTGATACTGAGGATCACAGCCCCATCACATTCCATCCCTTTCACACTGCCCAGTTACCCCCTCCTCTCTCTTGATGATCCACAAGACGAGGTGAATTACTGACTGTGTCCACCTCCTTGTCTTCATCAACTTCAATATCAATGTCTTCACGCATCATTGAGCAAGCGCCAGCACTTAAGAGTCCAGTCACTCAAGCTGAGAGGTGTTTGCAGGTTATTTGTCTTCACAGCCTGCTTTGGTTTCTGTGTGGATTGTTGTACAGATGAGGTGATGGAAGGAGCTGTCACAGTCGTTCAAGTTGACATGCTGGGAATTTGTATGATATGGGAGGGATATGCAGGGATGAATAACAGTGGGACTGGTTACATCCCAGGCCTGGGTCGCATCTGGCCATTCAAGTAAATGTATCCTACTGCATGGCATTACTGGCATGTTCTCCATTCCCTGAAGATTTCAATGTCAGGTTGTACCTCTCAGGCTTGCCAGAGGACATCATGGATCCTGAGCTGGCCAAGTTCAAGTTGTTCAAAACCTGTGTGGCTCCGAGTTGGTATATGATGAAGAACTCCAAGTCCACTCATAGTATGGACACTTTTTTCTTAGTACTAGTAGACTCAGATGTACTAGTACAACAATCTATTGGTGTGCTAGTAATACTACACCAGCAAGTACAAATGTCTATTCCCTGTTCTGAGTCTGTGCTACTCTGGGGACCCTGAAGGGAATGTATGAGATGTACCTGAATGTATGGCTATGCTGTTGTCACACTGTGATGCTGTCATGCTTTCATGCTGCTGTAAATTAATGTAGTGGCTGTGGTAACTGTCCTGAAAAAGGTGATTTGCTGATGCTATCCACCTACAGCACCCAGGTACAACCATGGTGGAAATCCAGCATATCTGCAGAGCAGTCACCAGTATGGTCATGCACCCCTTGCCCATTCACGTTCACCCTCACCTCACATCGCGCCGCCACATTGTACACCTCTCTCATCTATTTCCAAACTTACTGCCTGGTTCAACTACCTTGCTCAAGACCTGGAATGCAGTTGTGATGGGATTCCTTTCTCTCATTATGGACACATTCTCAAGGAACAGGGTTTTGTTCGCCTCTCACAACTATCTGACAGATACATAAAGCTTTTGGATCTTGAACAATGGCTTGGAACTGACACTGGTACAGCTGTATCAATCTTTCAGTATGCCGAAGAAGATTTGGAGGCAGTGCAGTCAGGAAAGTGGGTTTTCCCTGAAGTTTCTTAGGCTACAGTACTACCCAACTACCCCTTCCATCAATATACTTTGTTTGTTTTGCATTATTTTCAACAGAGGGTGACCTACAACAACTTGATATTACAGCCTGATCCTTAGCCAGAGCCCCGGAATTTCAAAATTCCGAGATGTCACATTTCGACCACCGGTCAACCTGGTAATCATTCTCCTCACTTTTCCGAGTCGATTGGTATCATTTTTAGCAAATTCGAGCCAGATCTCGAGGTGCTACGCTCGACCGGCGATAAGACATGTTTTTTTACATAATTTTCTCATGGGATCAAGTCACGTGAAAAACACAGTAAAGAAGCTTAAACGGCCGCAAAGAGCGAGCAATGCCAAACGTGCTCAGCGCTCAACTTTGGACAATTTGTTCGGAGGCGGCGACGCAGGCACGCAGGGTGGCCAGTCACAGCATCGAGATTCCTCGAACTTGCACCGAATGGAGTCTTGCAGGAGGTGACCCACAAGTCACCGTCGTCGATTTGAGGTTGGTGTCGTCTATCTATAGCTTATCACGATGCTGATTTACATGCCTACAGCCGAGTCATGCATCTCTTCCAGCCAATACGTCCTCCCCCATGCGTATACTCTGATTGGCATATTTCCTTTTCCCACTCTCCCAATCTACTTCCTCGCATACCTCGCATCTCGCTTCCCTCAGGCAATGTCTACATCTAGATCCCGACTCACCTTCCTGTAAGCCCGCTCACAGGCTAGTTAAACACTCGACAAGGGTTTTTCCAAATTCGACAAGCACATTTAGGACAACGACTGGGTGGGTGAGATACGTTGCCGGTCCATCGAAAGAGCTCCCGGGGGACGGTTTCGCGTCTATTTTTGAAGATGCACTCCAGACACATGGTTTACCCGAGCTGTTCGCTTCGTCCTCCCCATCCCTGACATCCGACTCTCGAGTCCACTGCGCCACGTCCCTGGTCGATGTGCCGTGCGTATGCCAAGCTCGATCTACCGAAGAAGGGTGAGGCATGGTGTGATGCACTCTTGGCGATGTCTGAGGGTAATGCAGAGGTCGACGGATGGATTGGCATGGGTGGGTCGTTGTTCATTCGTGAAGAATGGAATGATGTTGTCAGAGTATTCGGGAGAGTGCATTCGGGAGAGCAGCGGAAGGTAGTGGCAGGAGTGACCGCGATGCAAATGTCCCTTTGTTTTCTTCAAACTGGTTGATTGCTAACTGTGTAAGGAGTTGAGAAGCCTTATCGCCGACACGACTCTTTTATTTTACAGTGTATACCTTTTTGATCATCCAAAATGAGCCCAAATACGTGCGGGTTACCTGAACCTATGCCATTCCCCAACTGCGATCGCATGTCAGAACAGTTAGCAGCGCAGGCAAGCAGAAGAAACGAAAGATGGGTCAGCTGAATGGAGACGGGTTGCCAAGACTACTTACGGGTGAATAATTTTGTGACCTGGCGGTTCAACATCAAAAGACTGCTGAGGAATAGAAGACCAATCGCCGAAATCGCCGGAGGCTGAAGGGAACTCAGTTGGGTGTTATGGCAATCTGGAAAGAAGAGGGCGAAGCGCGTAAACTGCGAAATAAGGATTGGGGACATGTTTGCCGTGAAGAGATGCGTCTGTGGGAGGCAGAAAGGGAGTTTGTGAAGCAAGAGAGAAGGGTCAGATGGGCCAAGCCAAAGCTCGGTAAATTGGAGGCATCTGTTCCAAAGCCTGTGGTTCCGAACTACGACGACGGTGATGGGGCAGATGCAGGAAGATGATGGGGACGATGACAATGACACATATGGGAACAGTGAACTGGTGGCGGAATGGGGACGGAATGTGTTCGTCACGTGTCCGATACACCAGTTTTGTGCCTGTTTCAAGTGATGGACAAGCTGATATCATATATTATGTAAAGAAGATCCTATGCACTGATGTTGAAAAATTCGCAATGTTGTGAATTACAAGGCAGTTGAAGTTAGGTGTTTCAAGTGCCGGTGAATGCCTGTATAGTATTTCCTTACTACCCCCTCTCAGGCTGTGTTCCACATGTGACTGTCCTACCAGAACATCCAGGTATTCCTAGCGGATTAATCTCGCGGTAAGTTTAGCAAATGGCTCGGGTGGAATCACCTGGAAACGTCCGTTCCCCTCATGGACGGGGCTGCAGCTATGTCTTGTGTCTCTGCTACGGGTTATTTAATCACCCCTAGGTTCTCCCTGATATGGCGGGTCCGGCTGACTCAACGACCCTGAGCATGGCCACCAGTCAACTTTGCCAAAATCTTTTAACCGCGTTCTTACAAAGAGAATCGTGCCAAAATTGAGCGTGGACGGTCTGCAAGAGCTTCTACTCAGTTACAGCGATCTATGTCCGAAGTACGACCGGTATAAGTATGCCAGCACCGACCTGTGTTGCCCCCCTCGGGGACTATCCTTGGTCGAGACGATGTTTTCATTGGCTTTCGCATCACTCCTTGCACTGATGCAAACATCATTCGCGCAGATGAGCACAAGTGCTGCTCCGATGGCGACCTCCACCATGGCTTTGAACATGGCGGCCAAGGCTGCTGGAAAGCTCTACTTTGGCTCTGCTACCGACAACCCAGAATTGACTGATACGGCCTACGTGGCGATCTTGAACAACACAGCGATGTTCGGTCAGCTCACTCCTGGGAATAGCATGAAGTGGGTACGTCTGTGCTTTCTCCAGAGTTTCAGCAACTATGACTTGGGTAGTTGAACGTTTATATCGTTAGGATGCGATCGAGCCCGAGCCGAACGTCTTTAACTTTACAGACGGTGATCAGATCGTTGCTCTTGCGGAGGCAACCGGGAAGCTCACGAGAGGTATTCCGTATACATTCTGCTGACTCTCGTGTTCATTCGCGCCCGTCAGGTCACAACCTCGTCTGGCACAATCAACTTCCCGACTGGGTTATGTATGGAAACTGGACACCAGAGACCTTGACTTCAGTCATCAAAACCCATGTGCGAACAGAAGTCTCGCACTACGCAGGGAAGATGTGAGTCATCTCGGTACCTTTCGACCGTCACGTACTGAACGACACCTTGGCAGCTGTAGGTTATCTCTCTCAGTGGGATCTGATCTTCTCTGACACCGCTCGAAGACGCGTGGGATGTTGTCAATGGTGGGTCTGGTAAAATTTCGCTACTGTACGTTTGACGGAGCCTTTCCGGGGTTTCAGAACCCCTCAACGATAACGGGACGATGCGTGCCGATGTGTTCTACAACACCTTGAACACATCGTACATTAACATTGCACTGCATACGGCTCACGCAGCAGACCCAAATGCCAAACTTTATATCAACGATTACAATCTTGAGTATACCGGTAAGTTCGACCCACTGCCCCTTTGAGCTTTCGGTGATTATAACGGATATCTCTCCCGTAGGCACCAAGATCGATGCCATGGTCCAGCTTGTCGAGTCCCTCTTGGCAGCTGGCGTTCCCATTCATGGTATTGGTTTCGAAGGCCACTTCATCCTTGGCGAAATTTCTCCGAGTGAGCTCCAGACTAACATGGAGAGAATCACTGCTCTTGGTCTTGAGGTTGCCGTGACGGAACTTGATGACCGAATTGAGCTCCCTGCGACTGACGCCGATCTGGTACGGCAGAAGGTAGATTACATGTCCGTCGTCCGAACCTGCATGGCTGTTTCCGGATGTGTTGGTGTCACTGTTTGGGACTATACTGACAAGGTGCGTTCTGCAGCGCTTAAGTACATTACTGTTCAAATGATCATTCGCATCATAGCACTCTTGGATTCCATCTGCCTTCCCCGGCTATGGTGAGGCTTGCCCATGGGACGCGGTATGTTACACCATCCAAATACTCCTATGCAAATTTATAAGCACAACATACATAGAACCTGGTTCGCAAGCCAGCTTACGATGGTATTGCCATGGGTTTCATGCATCATGACTACATTGCATGATAGACTACATATTTACGATGCATCACCCACATCAACTTAACGATCTGTTGTACAACATAACGATGTTACCGTCGCAGTGCAATTTGAAAATACTCATTCATTCGATCGTCATTCGCTTCATTCCTGCTTCTCGCCGTCGATCCAAACAGTCACCTTTTCGTCATAATAGGCCAAGAAGCCCGCGATCTTGATACACTCGACGTTGGGAGCGCGATAGTACCACACAATATCTTTATGGACCTCGCCATTGGGCAATTGCACATCAAAGTAGTTCGCCCACCCCTGACTCGGTAATCAGTCAAGTGCGTTCATTGATCAGGAACACGAACCTTGTACGGGCAAGCTGAGATCGTGTCCGAAGGTGTCAAGAGGTCCAACCTAGCGTCCATGACCGGGATGTACGTCCTCCTACGCAGCCCGGTCTCAAATAAAAAGTACGCCCTGTGCGTATTCGCCACTTCGACGCCGTTCACCTCGATACGGACATGCCTCGAAGTTGGAAGCACGTCGACTCGCTGTTTCGCGCGGGTTGAATCAAAATAAATAAAAAACCAAGGTTCCCCCCCCAGTCGCTCGGGAAAGTGTGACAACACACCTTGTACGGGTCTTTCGGGTGCACGTAGATTCGCTCGTCCTCTTCGAACCATGCATCCGCAGATGCAAACTTGAGTTTCAAGAGGCCCGCGAGTTCCCTGTATTTTCCCTCGCCAGTGAACTCTGTCACAGCTTCCTTGGCTACCCGATCGTCGACCACTAGATCGTAGATTTTTGTGCCTTCTTCTGGTTGGGCTTGGTGGGACCTATGTAACAAGGAAGACGGCAAGTCTGACAGAGAGAAGAAATAAACAGGATAGAAAGGGTGCTCCCAGCTAACGGATGGGGAGTTGAGCTACGCTGTTCGATTATCAGGGGCTAATGGCATACACTAGTTTGGACTTGTAGGTGTCGACGACGATCTTGCCGCCGAATAGAACCCTCACCCTCTTCTTCGAATCTTCGATGTGGGGTGCTTTGAAGGGTGGTTGGTCGTAGCCTGAGGCCATGGTGGTGAGAGCAAACGTTGCAATACTTAGGGGCTGAAATCTGGAAGTCACTCCACACAACGCTCAATAAGCTTTGCCACCTGGCGGTGCTCACAAATAGGAAAACAAAAGAGAAATCATATTAAAGTCAACAGATCACACAGGATACAGATGCTAGTCCACCTGGCCAACCAGACGTGTGGTACCAAATTTATTCATCGTCAGAATCATCATCTGCTTCTTCAAGCCACTTGAGGAATGGCTCGCTCGCTTTCCTGACCTTCTTACTCGTCTCTTTGTCTACATATTTCTTGCTGACGTGAGTACCCCATTGCGTGACAACATCCTCGTCCAGGATATCGTTCTGGTACAACGCCATAAGGATTTTCGGAACAGCAGGGATCAGCTCGGGATGCGCCAACCCGACCAACCGTTCAATGCCTCCGAGCAAAGATTTCTGATGTTTCTCCGAAGTGACCATCTGTGCAAAGCCAGGTCAGTGGAGGTCAAGGATCGGAATATGCGGCATACTTTCGCCAGTAGTGATTTGTAAGTAGTGATCTCCTGCACAACATCCTTAGTGAATAACGCCTGCACAAGAACGAGGAGCGTTTTATGCTTCTTTTCCACACTCAGTTCCTCGGCCTTCTTATAAATCTGCACTGAGCCAATGCCTTCGTCTTCTCTGTTCTCTTCGAGCCAGTGGCCGAATTGAGAGTACGGACTGTCGGCATCTTCCTCACTCCCGTCATCTTCCCCGCCACCGAAAGACATGCTGCCAATTTGGCCTCCCAACGCTTTGATCCGAGTCTGAACTGCTTCAGGGGAAGTGTCTGCGGACCAGTCAGCCGCCGGAAGAGCAGTGTCCGTAGTCAAGTCGGCGGCCTCGGCCTTGATCTTCCTGGTCAGTTCGTCGTCGCTGTCTGCGACCGGAGCCGCACTGTCTTGGCCTTCTCCAGGGACTGCGGGGGCAGCGGCGTGAACACCATTCGCGTTACCAGTTGCGCTGCCGTTAGCTTCACCCTTGCCCTTCTTGCCCTTCTTGGGAGGGTTCTTGAGAATGAAGGTGACGAGCTTGTGCCGCATATCTATGCCTGTCCTTTCCCCACAAGCTTTGCAATCACGAATGATATCTTCGTTCCGGCCATTCTTGAGGATAATGAGGTCGGTCTCGGGGTTTTTGCACGAACGGCAGAGGACAAACTTGTCGATAAAACCATCAAGGAGTTCGCGAAGCCTGGCGGCATCGTGAGCACCGTTGACGATGTATCGATCGTTCTTTTCATCGAACGGAGTCTGTGCGCCTAGTTCGCAACCAAAGAATTTAGTGATGTAGGCGGGAGGGCGAGATAGAGCGCGAGCGACATCGGACATGTTTGGGATGACAGTCTTGATGCCATTACCCTTTCCCTCGATTTTTGTGAGGAGTAACGGCATGCGATAGCGATAGAACTTGTCATCGACATCGCGGCGAATGTTGACGATTCCTGCGTTAGCCATGCTGGGCGGAGGTGTTTAGGGCTTGAAGGGGGAGTGCATCAGGACTAGAACCGTCGAAGAGGGATAGTTTGGGCACTCACGGTACTTATGGACTCTAACCGAGACTGACACTGATGCGACGATTTATTGAGAGGAGGTCGAAGCATGAAATTGGTTCTTCTGTGTTCGCCTCTGCGGAGACAGAAGATGGTGAGTAAGCTAGTTGAGGAAGGTATCGTGAGGTAGAGATGTCCAAATAAGCAAATGGGTTGCGGGTGTCGAACGTATTGCTACCTGGTTGGTGAAGAGGGTGTGGTGTAGCGAGAGGTTGCGGGCAGCGCTCCGTGGTGGAACCAAATTTATAATATTCCCTTGCTGTGTTTGTTTGTACATCCCTGTGCCGGCCGAGCGCATGCTCACGTAACCCTCTGAGAACAAAGATGCATATGGCATGTCTCCTTGTCCCTACTGTATCAATTCGTGTCCGACGACGTCCACACGTGTCTTTATCCAGCATGTCGGGTGCCTATATCAGCATCCAGTGGAGTACCAAGAAATCAACTTGTAGTATTAATAGGAAGAGAACTGCATCCGCGGTATAATGGAACACTCCTAGAACATTCTCAATGGTTCCAACTCGGTCTTTCTCACTGCCCATATGGGAAAAGTTGTTCGCAGGTCGGGTCTCCTAGTGTATTGTAGAGCGTGACCAAGTTGGCCTTGATTGCGACCTCGAGGTCGGAAGTCGGGTTGGGGTACAGGTGAGCTGTCAAGTTGGTCTGTCTGTGGTACCCATAGCACAACTGAGATAAATCAGCACGGGAAAACGGCGCTGCCGAACCAGCAAAGATCGACGTACGCTCCCATCGTCATCTGGATTCACCACAAAGTTGTTCACCCCTTCGTTATGACCCAGTGGCACTCTGACCAAGTTGAACATCTCGCCAAACACAGCGGTGACCTGGGGGAAGTCGTATGGGCCCTGACGAAGTTAGAATCCCTCGGGGTACTTGTGCGTCTCGAAGAAGCTCCGCGCGTCGTCCAACGTAACGTTGGTCGTCGTGTTCGCAGTCTGGTTGCTCACGAAGAAGGCGAGGGGAAATGTCGTTTCTGCGTAGGCGGTGAGGTAGCGGGGGATATCGAACGAAAAGGTCGGGTTACGCGAAAGGGAGTCGCTGATGCGGAGGGACTTTTGCAGGGACGCGGATTCCACAGTGATCATGCCGTCTCCGACGAGGTTGGCGGCATAGATGAGCTGTGAAAGGGATGAGCAATATAGAGGTGGGTGGTGATCTGGATCTACCTGATCAAACAAGGTCTCGTTGAAACTGTAGTTGTCGCCGAAATAAGCATCTCCACGAGTGGTGCTAACATCATCTGGAGTTGAGAGTCGACAGCCCATGGTTATCAACCATACGCAAGATATCCGTTATCATAGGAGGGAGGCGCGAAACTTACCTTCAAAGTTGCCGTGGATGTTAATCCCGGGAATAAGTTGACCGCTTGCAGTGGTATTTGCACCAATGCTCATCAAATTGGTCAAATGGTTCCCGTCGACAACAAATGCCTATTTCATTTCCAAGCACCATCCGTCGGTTAGCAGGGACAACGAGACGAGGGAACACCCTCGGACATACCCCATAAGTGATGAACGCAGCCGAGTTCCATCCCATGTTAAAACCTGTTGAGTTTCATATTGAACTCTCAATGAGGATCCCTGTCCAATGATCTACTAGTACGCACCTTCTTGAACAGCATTGATGATCTCAGCCGGAGTGGCCACGCCGTTACGGCTAAGATACTTTGCAAAAGAGTCATGTTCATCGTTAAATCGCGTCACCAGATCCACGGTCGCCTCCCCCGTGAGCAGCAAGAGCATTCAATCTCGGGCAGGGACCACGAATATCACCCGGTTGATCAGGCTTGTATGGGTGTGCCTCGTCATAGACCAACTTTGCGGACGTGTCGCTGATGGGAGGCGGGAAAGGTTGCGCACCGGGCGTGCTACCAAAGGTCTGCGCTACAGCCCGGACCTCTTCTTGAGACAAGCCCGCGAGCGAACGATGTTCCGGGAAGTGTGTTAGGTACGGGAATCCCAATGCATATGGGACGAGCGCAACAAGTATCGCGAGGTTCTGTAGCTTCACCCCGGACATGAATGAGGAGTTAGGGGAAACAAATCTGATGAAGGGGATAGACCGACTGCTGGTGATCTTATATACTACCCAAGCCAAGGTGACACACACGCGGATCAGATTCGGTCAGGCGCGACATCGAAGAGCTCGTGATACACTTGTGCCCCTGAAGCAGACCACAGGGCATGTGGAACTGTGGCGGCGTGTTAGATAGCATCTAAGTTGAACCCAAGGATTCGTGTCCTTACGACATCCACGCGTGGCTGTATCTTTTTTTTTGGACAAGTGTATATTGTTACATAACAACTAACAGAGCTAGTTCTACATAACACACTAAGGCGGATGCCCGGGGGTGGCCGGTCCGAGGAAAAATGCACTTACACACGCCCTATTTGCATAGGGGGTGTGGGGCTCCATGTACTACTTTGTGTCCCCAGTCTAACCAGGGGGCCTGGGTAGCTTGATACCCACTAAAACCTCAGTATTCATGGTCCAGTCATGTGGTAGGGATTCAGGGTTGGAAATGATTGTGGTCCAGGTGTGGAGGACTTTTGCTTTGGTGTATTGTTTTCTATTCGTTTTTGCTAGTCTATGGTCGATATCTAGTCTGGTTTCGACGGCACGTCTCCATTTTGTAACGATTGTCTTGTGGGGGTACGATTGGCCACCTATGACGCGGTCACATTGTAGTGTCCATAGTAAATAGGCTGATTCCGATAGCAGGATGCATTTTAGGTGGGCTCTGCCTCTTTGACTTGGGGAGCTGGTTCCTTGGTCGTTTGTGGTGGGGGTTAGGTTTCCGCATCCGAGGATGTGGCCAATGGTGGGTTTTGTCCACTCTGTGTTATTTTCCAGTGGCCAGGCATGTTTTGTGAGCCCAAGTAAAGGGTGCTCTTGCAAGACCCACCACAACTAAGTGTCTCATGGAAACAACATGAGCTGGCCAGTTCTTTTGGAACCTAAAGCCAACCGACAGGGGATTTTGTCCTCTCAGGCCATACAAAGGAACTACCTGAGTATGCCACGGCCCACCCCAGTTTGAGTAACCAAGTCAAAATGGAGCTTCCCGTTCCCTTACTAGTGCTTCGTTTGTAGGACCCTAAGGTACTACATACGGATCCGCACTCTAGTAAAAGTCCACTGCCTCGCCAGAGTGTGGTGTGCACATCCGACTAACCACCTCATCATTTACATTGCTACCCCCGGGGCGAGCTACAATGCAGTGACAATGAGGCCAAGGGTGTCCTGTGACCATACTGGTCTCAGATGGTTTTTAGAACCCAGTTCCCCCCTGTTACGAAGCCTATGCCCACCAGGGGCACCCTTTTACGGGACTTGGCAGCGAGGTAGTTACAGCCGTCTCGCGGATAGCATGGTGACCACCCCTTCGTCCGAGTGGAGCTAAAGCTCCTGCAAACCTCCTTCACTAAGGGAGGGCTCGGCGGGATTGGCGTCCAACTCCCCGACCACCAGCAACAACCAAAGAGGCTGTGGGAATCAGACAGCCATACAAATACAGCTATTTTAAAAAAACAGGCCAGGTGACAAGCACAACGATTGAGAGGATACTCACCCGTCATAGTTTACTGTCATTTCGGACATGGCAGAGCGTGACTATGTCACTGTGAACCTCCAAGGGAGGACTCCCTTCCGTAGTAGTTTTAAGTCGGCCGAGCCTCACCAACAAGCATGTCCAAGGTGACATTTTCACCTCCTTCGCCAAGGGAGGACTTGATGGGTTGCAGGTGCAGACCTTGACGAGTGTGTCCACGTGACAATTTCACCTCCTTTGCTAAGGGAGGACTTGTCGAGCGGTGGGGCGTGCCGTCTTGACCATCAAATGCGAGTAGGCAAGTCGCTGGGGGCTTGCGGTGCGTTGTGCATTGGAACGGCCCTCCTCTGTCGCAAACTGAACCATGGGAAAGGACGAAACAGGTGGTGGTACGAGTTTAAGGAGCGCCCCGCGTGGCTGTATCGAGCATGGCCAAAATGCCCTTCGAGACATGAGAAAGGTATGTCTGTCCGCAAACAAGAGCGGCCAGGAAGGCGAATTTGCATCCGCAAATGCCGGTGCAGACCACCCTTCGACGGACGCACTCGACAGCTCGGAGACAACTGTAGCCGACTTATTCACACTTTACTTATACAAGTGACTCGTGAGTCGCCCCAGTGGGAAGCTTACCGTGTAACTGGCCAGTGTTTTGATTTGATACAGCTGTGAGATGTGGTTCCACTATGGGTGTGTAGCAATCCAGCCTGGGGATCCGAGAGTCGAACCTCGAGTCTTGTTCATATGTCCGACATGCCAGTGAGTTCCGTTCCATGGATACGTTCCAGTGCGATTGCTGAACAGACGACCAATCTGTTAGCACTCAGGGTAGGTTGCAGCAAGCATGTTTCCTCCGTATACGGACTGAAACTTTTTTTGATCCAAAGGTGCCAGACGCAAGACGCTTCGGAATCACAACGATACATGTACACGTCCCGATTGCCCCGAGCTTCAAGTTACTGATGAAACAGAACTCTACTTTGTCGAGAGACTCGTTGGTCGGAAGAAAACCAAGGGCTACGTTTACGTGTGGTTGGCATAGTGGGAGGGGTAAGCTAACTCAGCCGTCTTCCTGTCCTGTTTAATTCCTTGCTGCTGGCAGAACTGATGTGATGATGAATTCAGATATCCGATCACCCAGGTGACATGGATCTCGAAAGAGAATGTCCCGGGGGATGGAACGAAACTGTTCAATGCTTTCCTTGAGGATGCTGTGAAGAGAAGGTGTGGACCTCTCTCAAGATGTGATGCTCCTCCAAGAAGCTGTCAAAGCTGGCTGGGGGGCATGTTGACCACGTTGAGGAATTACCTTTTTTTCTTTTCAGATCAACGTTCCCAGAATTCAGTAATGGTTCTTTTTATCGTGACGTCATGTTGGCCACATTCTCTCATTCATCCATGTACACATTTAAGCTCTTTCTCCTGCCATCCTTGTTCACTACCCATGCTCCATGTCCTTGGTTTCTTGCTCTGGATTTGCTTTCAAGTCAACTCCTGTATACTATTTTCACCTGCACTGTATTCAATGCACTGAGCAACACAAGCTCCATATATTAGTTGTCAACTTGTTTTCAGTCAGCCTCACTAGGTCAGTCAATTGGCATGTTAGTCAATAGAGTTCTTGGACACACTGGTTTTCAAAGCGGATGTGTCCTCGAGTATTGAACCCTGCAAAGTTTCATGTCTGAATTTGATAGACCAGCAGACAACCTGAAGCTCAGAGGTAAGGACACCATCTCTGGTAGATGAACTTGTTGACACTTGACATTGTTACAAGGGTCACTCAATCGATCCAATTACCCGTGCTATGAGGATACACACGACAAGCGTTCAAAATTGAGATAACAAGCCTAGTAGGTAACTCCTCAGCATCTTGTAACAGGTTCGTTATCGCTTACTATGCAGAGACAAACAGCCATTTCTGCAAGTCACTTCCAGTCTCAGCATCGAAATAGACGGGCTCATCGGCGGTCACGTCATGGAGGCCCCAAAAGACGGTGACGTCGCCATCCCGAACGCTGAAAACCAATCGCGTCATTCAATGCAGACGGCAGAGGGAGGAGAGAATACGAACATCCAGATATCTGGATCCTGTTCAGTCTGCCTGATGGTCCAAACAAGGTTCGATGCAGGATAAATTTGGAGGATGCCAGGCCCCATCCCAATCTGGAGATCAGTGGCGCCCCGGGGAGACGGTCTGAGTCTTCCCGTCAAAGTCGCCAACGGTCCACTGTGTGGCCCGCAATCAGTATCTCAAATCATGGATGTCGAAGTCAAATGTATTGGACGAACCACTTGGGAGGGATCTTGACCCGCTTGGTCCCACGGGGTGACGGTCACGACCTTGCCGTCGCCATTGGAATTCACAGCGAGCTGTTGCCCGAAGGCAGCCTGAGAGTCAACGCTGTTGACGATGTAGTAGTCTCCGGCAGCTAGTTGGGCCATTGCTGAATGTAGATGTATGGGATGAATCTGAGCATTCGATGCTGAAGGGAACAGCTTTTATACGCATCTTGAGCCCATACAAAACCAAATGAAGTAGTTTTTTCTGGGATCTGAGGCGAACAAGCAACCAATGTGTCGATCGGGTTCTTATTCCTGTGTTTTACTGTGCAGTTAAGCCGAGGTTCGGTTAAGGGCGGGACATGATGCCCATGGCGCCTTGGTTACGGTACTCATTACGAGCCCTTGGTATGGATGGACGGACGTAAAAACTTGACTTGCAAATTCGCATCTAGTGCGCACCGGATACTATTTCCTGGAATCTATTGGGCGGGTCTCCGCTGCACCATGACTCACTGGATGACGGCTGGAGAGAAGGGTATTTCTAGTCAGTCCCCGGTTGGTGAAGAGCACTCACCAACCACTATGCACAGTCGGTGCATTCGACTCCTGGCGTGCAACACGAAAAGCGGAGATCATGTCTGTCAAACTTGGAATGAAAGCCAGAAGTGAAATGAGGCTGCCGCACCATGGCGATGACTTCTAGACTCGGCGCTTGGTGGCCAATTTCCGGCGGTTATTCGGGCGGTTATTCGTTTCCCCAATTGTGGAGAGTAAAAAGTCCATGCCAAATTTACGTCTGGACCTCCGACACTCCTTCTCACGAAAAAGAAAAAGAAACCGGAGCGATGACGCGAGGGACGATCGCCCACAAAAAGGAGCAAGACTCCTGAGCCCATCGATCAAACACAGATTTGAAAGGAGGTGCATTTCGCGGATCTGAGTCGACGACGACGCAACAACGTTACGAGAATCCAAAAATCAGCAAGCACATCGATGTACTGTGCCTCCAGGAAAGGGCGGGAGGAGCAACGACACAGGAGACGATCGCTCCTGCAATCGACTCCACGAAAAGGAGAAAGCAGTGCCGCTCCCAATATAGAGCGATGACGGGGTGATTAGATTAACTAGATGGGTACATTTAGTAAAGTCACCACTCATATAATACCTTGGAAGACAGTCACTGTGATGACCTTCATCAATCAGTTGGTGAGATCAACATCTAATCCATTTTTGACAGTCAAGAAAGTAACTTGTAGTACCGATGGGAAGAGAGCTACATCCACGGCATAATGGGGCACCCTCCTCCATCGCTCCGATTCAGTCTTTCTCATTGCCCATATGGGAAAAGTTGTTCGCAGGTTGGGTCTGCCAGCGACTGGTAGAGATTGGCCACGTTGGTTTTGAGTGCGGCAAAGAGCTCGGGAGTCGGGTCGGGGTACAGCACAGTTGTCTGATTGACCTGTCTCTGGTACCCGAAGCACAACTGAGAAAAATCAGCACGGGGAACGGTGTGCCGGACCAGAGATATCGACGTACAGTCGCGGGGTCCGCTGGATCCACCACATAGTTGCCTACGCCTTCGTTACTCCCCGGCAACACTCCGATCAAGGTGTGTATCTGCGCAACCAAAGGCTTGAACTCGGCAAAATCGTATGGGGCCTGACGACGAATGAATCCGTCGGGGTACTTGTTATTCTGGAAGAAACTCCGCGCGTCGTCCACTGTGGCGTTGATCGTCGTGCCCGCCGTCTGGTTGCTCACAAAGAAAGCGAGGGGAAAGGTCGTTTCTCTGAAGGCGGTGAGGTAGCGGGGGGTGGTCAACGTAAAGGTCGGGTTTCGCGCGATGGAGTCGTTGATGCGGAGGGCTTTTTGCAGAGATGCAGATTCGAGGGTGATCATGCCGTCTCCGACGAGGTTGGCGGCGTAGACGAGCTATGAAAGGGATGAACAATATATATACGGGGGGTGGTGGTCCGTACCAACCTGATCAAACAAGGTCTCGTTGAAATTGTGGTTGTCGCCGAGATAAGCATCGCTGCGAGTAGTGCTAACATCACCTGGAGTTAAGAAGCGACAGCAGTGATCAGCGCATGGTTATCGGGAGTACCCAAGGATATCCGTCCTGGGAGAGGGGCACGAGGTTTACCTTCAAAGGTACCGTGGGTGTTAAGTCCGGGAGTGAGTTCACCGTGTGTAGTAGTATTTGCACCAATGCTCATCAAATTGGTCAAATGGTTCCCGTCGACTACGAATGCCTGTTTCGTTTCCAAACACCATTGATCCATTAGCAGGGAAAACAAGACGAGGGAACACCCTCGGACATACCGAATAAGTGGAGAACGCTGACAAATTGTACCCCATGTTGAAACCTGTTGAGTTTCACATTGAACTCTCGATGAAGATCCCTGTGCAATGACCTACGCACCTTCTTGGGCAGCAGTGATGATCTCAGCCGGAGTGGCCACGCCGTTGCGGTTAAGATACTTTGCAAAAGAATCATGTTCATCGGTAAATCGCGTCACCAAATATACGGTCGCTTACCCCGTGAGCAGCAAGAGCATTCAATCCCGGGCAGGGACCACGAATATCACCTGGTCGATCAGGCCTGTATGGGTGTGCCTCGTCATAGACCAACTTTGCGGACGTGTCGCTGATGGGGGGCGGGAGAGGTTGTGCACCGGGCGTGTTACCAAAGGTTCGCGCTACAGCCCGGACCTCTTCTTGAGACAAGCCCGCGAGCGAACGATGTTCCGGGAAGTGTGTTAGGCGCGGTAATCCCAGTGCATATGGGACAAGCGCAACAAGTATCGCGAGGCTCTGTAACATCATCCCAGACATGAATGAGGAGTTAGGGCTGATGAAGGGGACAGACCGACCACTGGTGATCTTATATATCCAAGCCAAGGTAGCACACACGCAGACCAGATTTGGTCAGGCGCGGCCTGTCAAAGAACTCGTGATACACTGTGTCCCTGGAGCAGCCACTGGTGGTGCGGGTGCGGCGGCCTAACACTATTTTCCCGTCGCATTCGAGGCTGAGACCGCTGTGCTGCTCGGCATCTTTGGCGAGGTGTCCAGCAAGCCTGCAACTCGCCATGGGTTCCGTGTTGGCCATGCATTCACACACCGCAAGCTAGGCAACAGAGTCGTTCAGTTACCAGTGGTACGATTACTACAAAGGGATCCTCACTTGTTTCGGCACACTCTAACTGCGCTTTCTCGACCGGATGTTAACAAGCATACATTTAGCCGTCTATAAGCCCACGGTGTGATTTGATGTATGTTCCGATCAGCACTGAGTACTCTGGCCATACGCCCACGATGATCGCGAGGGAAAGTTGGCGACTGCAACAAAACAATGTATGAACGGACCAATGTCAGGCGAAACGTGATGCATGACCGCCAAGTGGCTTGCAAACCATGTGCAACAACGGGATAAATGTACCTGAGAGCGCATCGCAAGGTAGGGACTAGATCATTGAACGCCCGGGCCAAGCGCGGCTAAGAGCCTGGTCAAGATGGGTTTGAGAGTCAACTTGAACCTTTAGGGTATGCTCGCACTAGTAGTTGTTTGCTGGCACGGATACGGCAACGATAAGTAGTGGAAGGAGGAACGAGTATCTTCTTGTTTGGCCTACTGACGGGAGACTGTACAAAGACCGACTACGCCCAGCTCCGTGCAATTCGAAAACCGCACCCAGTGTCGTTGACTTTTATGATAAGTGAACCAATTAGCGCTGTGACACAAATCGTTCCCAAGGACCCGTACAATAATGCTCGACTGATGAACGAACAACGTGCGCTCGGTGAGAGCATGATGAGATTGACGTGGGTAAATTTCGCTCATGGGCCGTTAACAATTCATTGATGTACGATTGATCTGGTCACCAACGTTCCAAAGAGAGTCTTGGCAGTGAATCTAATCTAAATCTAAAAATCTAAAAACTGGGCGGGCGGGAAAAAGGTGGGTGAGCACCACGGTTCCTTAGCGCTTACCCATCGCTCCTTTCGCGTATCCTACATAGTAGTAGTAGTTCCACGTAGCCTGCATAGACAGCGTACTTTTCGCCTGCACCGGTAATCTGAATCCCACGTGAGATTCTTCACTTGGCCGTTTGTCGCGTGGTTTTGAGTGTGGCCGTATGTTCTGCTGTGCAGGCGGTACGCGTGCTGTAAAACGACCAAGTTAAAAAATACGAGATGCATAATAGCGGATATCAAGGCTCACGCCTCGGGCGGTGTGGGAGGCGCAGTCCCCGCTACAATCAGCGCCAGCTGATAAAAGTATATGGCACCAAATGACGGCGATAACCAAGATGCGGATGTGTTTAAGCGCTGAGTGCGAATACCACACCTTACAGCCCCTTACAATCCCATGTTAGCACGCGTATCTCACGTGTGGAGAAGAACGAGGTACCAGTCACACGGACAAAGTTCACGTATCATTCACACCCGGCGATCACTCCCGTAAATTCTTCCATCCTCACTGGACCTGGTTTACTTACCATTCGGTAGGCGGGTTTTGCCCTTCTGCTATTGCGGGCCTCCAAGAATGATAAAGATCGTCTCATGATCCTGACCTGATGGGACCACTTGACTACGAAAGCGATGCGGCAGCGGCGCATGCGATTTATCCCCATTTTTCGGTGCATCTTCACAACCGGCGCGTCGATGCGCGTGGAAAGAGTATATACCACCGCGGTGCAAATATGAATTTCGGATATGCACCAAGGCAGGGCGCACCCCAAATCTGTGTTCGTTCAACGTTCAGGTCCCGGAGTCCACGGAGGAAGTTGAGGACCAATGATATTCCAACACCATCGTCCGCGGCACAACGCCTACAGCACTACGGATCATAATATGAGAGATAAAAACAATAGCTCCGTGACTCAGGTCCAATCTCATCAGTTCTCGCAGCACATATGAACGTGGGGGAAATCAATCCGATCTGAATCTGGGGTGGAGAAGAAGAATCTTACCGGTGGGAGAATCAATCAACTTTGTCGGCGGCGACCGATTGCATGTAAATCTTCATATGTATACCTTCATCTCTTGTCGCGACCTGAAAGTAATACTTAGAGCGGTATTAGCCGCGGTCACGAGCTGAGTGGTTCAATGACTGATGGCATCTGTCAGCCAGAAAACTGTACCCGAAGGCATCAAGCAATTCCCTCATTTGTGAAGGGGCCAACCAATCAGAGAGCTCACAAATCTTCAAAGACTTGTCAGAAACGACTGATGTTCTACAAACGTGGGCAATGCGTGCGTGTCGTGGTCCTCCAAGTCCCAGGACCAACTCTTAGTCCCATGTTAACCGAGTGGTCATGGCAGCATTGTAGTCCCGATCACTGTCCACCCCACTGAAGCACCGTGACCTGAACCAGGACCACACGTCAAAAACAAAGGAGGTATGAATTGCCATACGATATTGTGCATGCCAATCCGAGTAGCTGTAGTTCAGTTCTATGTATTTCTGAGAGACTGAGGGTTAATATGTTTTGCATTTGACATGTCATGTTTTAGAGTCACTGAGCAAGTATCTCCACTCAGGCTGCTCTTTGCACGAACCCGAATGTCTAAGATGTTGTCTACGCTGCGCAATATAGGTTAACCATTGAATGTGACTTCACATGTGTTTCCGCGATGAAAGGAAGTATATTTCACCTGCCAGAACGGTGCCGGTGTCACATTGCGGTGCTGTTCGTCTCGACAATCTTAGGTACAAGCCTGAAGCTTTGAAGCTTGAGCGCTTGAGATCTAGAGCTCGTCCGAGTCGGTGTGTGTGTGTGTTGCCATTGCGCTCCGAGCGCGGTCGGGCAGCTGGAGGGTAAGGCCTTCAAGCT
Organism: Rubroboletus satanas; assembly: GCA_038090635.1. Taxonomy (NCBI): domain Eukaryota; kingdom Fungi; phylum Basidiomycota; class Agaricomycetes; order Boletales; family Boletaceae; genus Rubroboletus; species Rubroboletus satanas. The sequence goes on from JBBPNB010000228.1 coordinate 22,420, forward strand.
CAAGATCTCATTACCGGCCAGGAACAAACCACCCGTCGACGGCTCGTCTTTGCATGTCAAAATCCATTCCGCGCTCGATCTCTCCATGTGGACTGTACCAATCTTCGTCCTACGACTTTCTTGCCGGCGATGCTTCTCGTGATCTCGCGTTTATCGCATGGACTTCATCGGCCCGCACGCTGTTGAGTGAAATTATGCGTCGAATCCAAGCATTCGTGTCCTACGACGTCCATGCGTATCTTTGTAGAGCATGTCGCAGATGAGTCTGGTCGCAAACAAGTGCGGCCGGGAAGGCGAATTCGCATCCATAAACGCCGAACCTGCCGACGTGCCGAACGCTGTCAGACGCACTCAACAACAGGAGTCGGCAGCTCGGGGACTCTGTCCTCGCAAAATCACGACTATGACGCTGTAGCGTTGTTGATCACAAAGTAGCGCCAACGGACGCGTTGGTGGAGCATGCAACTGTAGACGACCTTGGAGGACATCTGCTCTGGAATATTGTGGTAAAATCCATCGATCAGTTGGTGAGATCAATATCCAATGCATGGACATTGACAACTAAAAAAGTAACTTGTAGTACCGATGGGAAGAGAGCTACATCCGCGGTATAATGGAGCACTCCTAGAACATTATCCATGGCTCCGATTCGGTCTTTCTCACTGCCCATACGGGAAAAGTTGTTCGCAGGTCGGGTCTCCTAGTGTCTGGTAGAGCGTGACCAAGTTGGCCTTGATTGCGACCTCGAGGTCGGAAGTCGGGTTGGGGTACAGCTGAGCTGTCAAGTTGGTCTGTCTGTGGTACGCATAGCACAACTGAGATAAATCAGCACGGGGAAACGGCGCTGCCGGACCAGCAAAGATCGACGTACGCTCCCATCGTCATCTGGATTCACTACAAAGTTGTTCACCCCTTCGTTGTGACCCGGCGGCACTCTGATCAAGTCGAATACCTCGCCAAACACGGCGGTGACTTGGGGGAAGTCGTATGGCCCTTGACGACGATAGAATCCATCGGGGTACTTGTGCGTCTCGAAGAAGCTCCGCGCGTCGTCCAACGTAACGTTGGTCGTCGTGTTCGCCGTCTGGTTGCTCACGAAGAAGGCGAGGGGAAACGTCGTTTCTGCGTAGGCGGTGAGGTAGCGGGGGGTATCGAACGAGAAGGTCGGGTTGCGCGAAAGGGAGTCGTTGATGCGGAGGAGCTTTTGCAGGGATGCAGATTCGACAGTGATCATGCCGTCTCCGACGAGGTTGGCGGCATAGATGAGCTGTGAAAGGGATGAGCAATATAGAGATGGGCAATGATCTGGATCTACCTGATCAAACAAGGTCTCGTTGAAACTGTAGTTGTCGCCGAAATAAGCATCTCCACGAGTGGTGCTAACATCACCTGGAGTTAAGAGTCGACGGCAGGGATCAGCGCATGGTTATCAACAGTACGCAAGATATCCCTAATCATAGGAAGGAGGCACGAAGCTTACCTTCAAAGTTGCCGTGGGTGTTAATCCCGAGAGTGGGTTGACCGCTTGTAGTCGTGTTTGCACCAATGCTCATCAAATTGGTCAAATGGTTCCCGTCGACAACAAATGCCTATTTCATTTCCAAGCACCATCCGTCGGTTAGCAGGGGAAATGAGACGAGGGAACATACCCCATAAGTGATGAACGAAGCCAAGTTCCATCCCATATTAAAACCTGTTGAGTTTCAAATTGAACTCTCAATAAGGATCCCTGTCCAATGATCTACGCACCTTCTTGAACAGCATTGATGATCTCAGCCGGAGTGGCCACGCCGGAATGGTCAAGATACTTTACAAAAGAATCATGTTCATTAATGAATTCCGAAATCTCTGATCACTTGCCCCATGAGAAGCAAGAGTATTCAATCCTGGGCAGGGACCACGAATATCACCTGGTTGATCAAGCCGGTATGGGTGGGCCGAGTCATAGACCAGCTTTGCGGACGTGTCGTTAAGGGGAGGTGGGAGAGGTTGTGCACCGGGTGTGCTACTAAAGTCCCGCGCTACAGCCCTCACCTCTTCTGGAGACAAGCCCGCGAGCGAACGATGTTCTGGGAAGTTCGCTAGGTGCGGGAATCCCAGTGCATATGGGACGAGCGCAATTAATATTGCGAGGTTCTGTAACATCATCCTGAACTTGACCAAGGAGCTGGGGGAAACAAATCTATGAAGAGGACAAACCGACTACTGGCGATGTTATATGCCCAAGGAAGACGCAAAATGGGATGGGCGCAGTTTACTTTTAGCCAACGACTGCGTCGGAGAGCTCGTGTTACACTGTATCCCCGAAGCAGACCACTGGCAGTGCGGCTGCGGCGGCGTTAGATGTGGAGAACCGGTTTAAGAGCGCTGCTGCAGCCCGCCATTGGCTCTGTTACCTGTATTATCGGAGTTAGGGACAAGTTACACAAGGCGGAACTCAAACTTGCTGCGCTGGCACCACTCAAGTTCACATCTTGCCAGATCTGCAAGGAACAGAACGCGCTCGCAGACAATACCCGTGCATTGGACCGCCTTGGCTATGGTAATCAATTAAAGTCGTTCGATTACCAGTAAAAGGCTTAATACAGTCTGAGGTATGTTCACCCACTGTAACTGCGGCTTCTCGACTGGATGTTAACATTGGGCGCACGGGTGCGACAACTATGAGTGATGGAAAGCCTTGACCAACTACGGCTCCGTGCAATGGGGAACGTGCGTTCCCAGCGGGAGTATGATGATATTCACGTGGGTGAAATTGGGTCCATTGACGGTGAAGTCGAAGTTTGAAAAGTTTTGAAGTGTTCTAGACTTTTGGGTGAATGTGAGCGCGGGAATTTGGGACTGACCTCTCTCTAGTATTTACGCTTCCGAAGAACGATCCCATACATATGTTGTCACAGAGATGACGGACCCTGCGATCGCTCGTCGAAAATCCCTGGACCAAATGAAGCATTCGACTGTTACGGTCCATTCCATACCACGTAATCAGTATTGTCAGGAGACATCAGCTAAAAGCGACGCTCGACATGTTAGAGCTGTATACATCCCTTCCGGATCCTGGGCTGGCGACGTACATACGCATTTGACTCGTTCAACATTCCCGCAAGCGACATTGAAGAATACGGCGACACGGGTGCAGTCAACCGCCACCGATTGTATATCGTTCAATTCTCCACGCGATGGTCGTCTTCACGGTACGTTGCTCTGCTCTTGTGGGCGTTGTGACAGCCCTTAGCACTTGGATCTCGAAGAAGATATGTGCTTTTCACATCATATTTCCATCTCCGTAACCAGTGCATCAATTCGAAGGCACACTACGTCAGGGGCCTAGGCTATACTTGGCACTCTCACCGTATCTGCCAGTGGTTGGCAGTGCCATCGGCGCTTTCGGATCGCTCCTTCTTCAAAGAGCAGACTGCAACACAGTTCAGGAATCTATGGTCGCCCCAGGGCTAGCTCTCGTAGCTCGTATCGCGGGGCTCTCATTCGCATACTGCCTGATTGGTACCGCACTGTGGCGTCTCTTGTCACTGTGCAGGGTATTGACATCAGCTTGGTGGCTGGTCGCCGGGCTCGTCGTAAGCTTGCCTCTGGGAATCACATTCAAGAATCTTGCAAATAATTACGAGGCGGCTGCCTTGGGTGCTCGTCCTATGCATATCCTTCGTGGGAGAATGTTTGGAAACATCGATTTGATGTTCAGACTTGTGGAAGCCATGAAGACCGGATATCCTGGTGCGAGCCATCGGTTAATACCTTTTTCTGAGAAAGACCTGACCTGTGCGGACAGGGGACGGCATGACTGACGCGGTCGCAGCAGTTGGCAATTGCTTTACCTTTCGTGTGATGTTCAGTGACATTCTGTTTACTTGCGAGCCACATCATATAAAGGTACAGCGATCGACATCTCTCCCGCTTCGCTAGCTAACGCTCGTACAGGCTATTTTGGCAACCGATTTCGAGAACTTCGTCAAAGGTGGACAGTGGTAACAGTGGAATTTGAATCATGGCATAACTCGTCATTCTAGGGGACAGGTTCGGAACTACGATGCTTAGTGTGTTGGGTACAGGCGTCTTTAACTCTGACGGTAAGTAATTCCCTGTACCTTCCCCTTCGTGACTATACTCTGGATCTCTCAGCCGACATGTGGAAATTTCATCGTTCCATCACCCGTCCATTCTTTACTCATGATCGGATCAGTCACTTTAATATATTTGATCGCCACGCTGAGTATTTGATCACTCAGATGAAGTTTCGTCTTCGTGCTGGGTATCCGGTGGACTTCCAGGTATGTTTCCGTATGTCTATCCCCCTGACCCAAGAATGAACCCAGGACCCCCAGGATGCTATTTCACGTTTCACCCTTGACTCTGCAACAGAGTTTCTTTTCGGGAGATGTGTAGACAGTCTTTCTGCCGGCCTTGCTTATCCCTACAACGTGACTCCAGCCGGGAACTTTGTTGCTAACTCCAAGGTTGCCGACAACTTTTCTTGTGCATTCGCAGAGGCTCAATACGTAGCTTCTCAACGACTCCGCAGAAGTTGGTTGTGGCCTCTGTTCGAACTTTTGGGCGACAAGACTGTTGAGCCGATGAAGGTCGTGAACGCCTACATTAAACCTATTCTAAAGGATGCAATAGAGAAAGCGAAGACGGCCACCCTGCACGGGGAGAAACCAATCCCTGGAGCCTCTGATGAGGACACACTTCTCGATCACCTTGTTCGACTTACTACTGGTATGTGTTACTGATTACGCTATTCTTCTTAATCATTCCCTGTAGATCCCGTGGTCCTCAAGGATGAGATCTTGAATATTATGATTGCTGGTCGTGACACAGTACGTGTGACTACACTGTCGTTTGGTTATGGATTAATTGTTTGCAATAAGACGGCCGGGACACTGACATTCGTTGTTTATTTTTTGTCAATGCATCCCCATGTGCTTG
>JBBPNB010000229.1:0-27240 GCA_038090635.1 Rubroboletus satanas
ATGAAGGTTGAACTGCCTGCCCTCGGCCAAGAGGACAGGATCCTAGGGATGTTAACCGTAGGTACCAGTGCCATGGTAGTGCAAGCATATAGTAACGGGTGCGGCAGATATGAGCTAATTCTTTTGTTACGATGCTACCACTCTCTAGGCGTAAGCCAAGATAGATAACCATCAAGAATATAGCAGCGAGTAATCAAAGAGGTACTCAAAGACTCAGGAAGATGAATACACCAAGAAAGCAGGTATATTGCGTAGAATTAGCTGGGGAGCTAAGTTCTATGCCAAGGGGTTTATATACAGGGGAGATCGTGCTACGAGAGGAGAGGATCCCAAAAGGGGAATGGCCTCATGGTATCCTGCAGGCACGGTAATGAGGAAGCCTCATGGTAAGGCTATACATAGTGGAGATGAACGAAGGCAGTGTCGGTCCTAAGAATAGGAAAGAAGAAGGACCGACCATCTGGTAAGAATAGAGTTAGGTTTACACAGGAAAATGCTGGAGAGATCTGGAGAGATCAACCAGGAAAGGAAAAGGTGGTCCATAGGGGTGGAATGCCCGTCCACAATGGTAGGAAAGACAATGGAAAGAAACGGTAACCGCGGAGTGTAGGATAAGGATTTGAGAACAGAGCCAGACCATTGGTTTGTAACACATGGTAGTGCAAACGTATAGTAACGAGTGCAGCAGATAAGAGCTAATTCTTTTGTTACAACGCTACCGCTCTCTAGGCGTAAGCCAAGATAGATAACCATCAAGAATATAGCAGCGAGTAATCAAAGAGGTACTCGGGGACTCAGGGAGACGAATACACCAAGAAAGTAGGTATATTGCGTAGAATTAGCTGGGGAGCTAAGTTCTATGCCGAAGGGTTTATATACAAGGGAGATTGTGCTATGAGAGGAGAGGATCCCAAAAGGAGAATGGCCTCATGGTATCCTGCAGGCACGGCAACGAGGAGGCCTCATGGTGAGGCTATACATAGCAGAGATGAATCAAGGCAGTGTTGGTCCTAAGAATAGGAAATGAAGAAGGACCGACCGTCTGGTAAGAATAGAGTTAGGTTTATACAGGAAGATGCTGGGGAGATCTAGAGAGATCAACCAGGAAAGGAAAAGGTGGTCCATAGGGGTGGAACACCCATCCACAATGTTAGGAAAGAGAATAAAACGAAACGGTAACTGCGGAGTGTAGGATAAGGGTTAGAGATCAGAGCCAGACCATTGATTTGTAACAGAAACCATGGTGTAAGTACATGCCTTTATATACAATGGCTATGGAACTTTATAGAACATTATAGAATGATCACCTAAGCAATGACATCATCAATGGAACCTTCTGGAATGATCTTGATAAGATAAGAGACTATCTGATAAGTGTTAGAAAAGCAAAGAATTATCAGATGACATTTCAGACTGACTATACAGTACACTAGCTTGTATTGCATAATGTAATAATGCATAAATTTGACAATGCATAGGATTTTGACCTTTTTGCCATTGGGCACACTGAAAATGCATGAATAATGCATAACACATCATGCATTGTCTAACAATGGTGATTATGCATTATGAGGAGGCCACAATGAGACAATGGAACTGGTAACAATAGTCCCATTCATAATAATTTCCTAAGCCCATAACCAAATATTTGGAGGAAATTCTTGACCTGGTTGAGGAGAGGCAGCTTGACTCAGAGGAAAGCAATGGATCTGTAAAGGGAATTGCTAATCAGGTGCAGGAGGAGGCTGAACGTTGAACAAGACAATGTGATTGAGGTTGAGGATGACAAGGATGATGAGGGACTCCATCAATCTCACAATGGCACTGAGCTGATTGTGCTTTGTCAACAACTCAATCAAGGGAGCATGCATGCAATTTGGTGATTCTCAGTTCCCACTCACATTAACTAACCTTCTGTTCAAATATCAGGCAATGTTATGATGAGAAGACATGCTCCATTCTACCCAGATTACTCTAGACAAGTATTGAGTCTAATGTACCTCTACATAGCTGTATTACTGTGGTGTACTCATGCTTATAGGGTGTCACAAGATGTCACAAATATGTCACAGCCTGCTGGTGCATAAACCTCGTAATGCATAAGCATTTGGTCTGTCCCGACCATATGCAATACAAGCTAGTGTACTGTAATAACTTCCATAGCTGCTCCCGAACATTAACATTGCTTTTCTGTGAACTCCTTGACCTGTGGGGTCAGGATGACAATCTGAAGACACACACATATATACACCAGCCAGCTGTGGTTACAGGGGAAGACAGAGCACTACAGTTGAAACGACCAGTATTGGTAGCAAGATAGGTAAGGCCAGTTCGACATTAGGGTACCTCCAAGGATGACACGATAATGACAGAAATACAAGAATGTACCACACAGTTCACCTGAGGAAGAGACATTTAAGATCCCAGCGGTTACGTTGGGTCCACAAAAAAAGTATCCCGGAGCTCAAAGCAAGGCTTTCCATCCGGCATCACGACATTTCTTCACCAAGCGTTTCACTTCCTGGGAGCGCGCACGCGTTGTTACAAGAAGAGTGTCTGGCATGTCGACAATAACCAGATCGTCGACTCCAAGACAGGTGATCAGCCGTCCAGACCCGGGGACAACAATCCCACCGGCAACTTGCTCGGTGAGAACTGCGGGAAAACGGTGTTGGTGGCAATATCAGTTACAAAACAGAGCACGTACCCAAGCCACTATCACCAAGTACACGAGGCTGATTGGATTCTGCAGGCAGAAGGTCCGCGAGAGAAGAGAAGTCACCGACGTCATCCCAACCTAGTGGAAGTTACGTCAGAGGAGCATCCTTTTTGATCCGTCAAATCCCACGGAACATACCGAAAGTCGCAGGGACGACGGCCACCTTGCCTTCAACAGCAGCAGGCTCCGCGACAGCATTGTCAATAGCAATTTTCTCGAGGGAGGGCCACACCTCAGCTAACGTTGCTCGACGTTTTTCTTCGTCCGTCCAGACGCTGGCGATCTGCTGAAGCCCATCGTGTAGCTCAGGCTTGTAATCCTTCAGGAGGTCCATGAGCACAGCTGCTCTCGTGACAAACATGCCGGCATTCCATCGATAATTACCTGTGCCAATGTAGGCAGCAGCGGTGCGGGCGTCTGGTTTCTCCTTGAAGCTTGACACGAGTCTCGCGTTTGGAGCCTGCTTGATGCCCAGCTTATCACCGAGACGGATGTAACCGAACGCAGTGGACGGGTGTGATGGTGCAATACCGATAGTGACGAGATAGTCTTTCTTCGCCACTTCAACCGCCTCAGCAACTGCAGAGAGGAAGGCCTCGTCACCAGAAATCATGTGATCGGCGGCAAAGGATCCAATTATAGCGTCGGGGTCTCTCTTTGCGAGGACCGCAGCTGCGAGACCGATAGCTGCCATAGAATCCTTGGGCCCAGGCTCACAGAAGAGGTTGTGAGGAAGGAGATCCGGCAACTGTTCGTGAATGGACCTGACGTGTCCAGGTCCAGCGACGACTGTCGTACGAAACGCAGAAGAAAGGGGTAGGAGCCGATCCCAGGTGGCTTGAATCAAAGATCTTCCTTTCAAAGTAAGGTCCAGGAGGAACTTTGGGTGTTCCTCTCGGGATAAGGGCCAGAGGCGAGTACCAGCCCCTCCTGCAGGAATGACGACATAAAATCCTGGAATATCGCGCTGCGAACACGAGACAGGGGTTACAGCGTTGTCTCCAAGCGGGGAAGGAACGAGAAGTGCCGGGGGTACTGCCGAAAGAGTGGGGATGTTATGAGGAGACAAGAACGGGGACTTTGCACGGAGTTGAGGACTCCCGAGGATGGGCGACACAGTGCCAGGGGTGGCTGGGACACGGTTTCCGTTGACGTTGTGGTTCTGCCGACAGGCCGTTCAATCGGCGGAATCACAGTAGTGCCCGCAATAGACATACATTTAAGCCCTCTTTAACTTGTTTCTCGAGACTTGCGTTGGCGTGTCTCAAGTCTGCGCATTCTTGGCGAAGTTCGGATATCTCAGCTTGCTATGATGCCCTTGTTAAAGACGAGGTTCTTTGACCAGAAAACTGGCAGCGCACCGATTTCTGCACGGCGCCCAATATCTGCGTGAACATGGACTCCACACTAAGTGCATTAGCAGTGGTATCTCCCTGTGTGGGTAAAGTGTGAGGAATGTAAGACATGGTGGTCTCAGGTTAAGGGTATTCGGAAAGACAGGTGAGGTGAAGAAACGATTCTGAAGTAGCTCGCGTTTTGTGAACGTGTATGATCCAATTGCCGTGACACCCCGGATCCTATTTCAGTACACAGTCTCGGTTCGGACACAGGGTAGACCGACTTATGTAATACCCCACTTGTATGAAATACATAAGGTATGTAACTTCTTATACTTCTCAGACTAGGTAAACTTTGGCAGTATTCGCAACCTTAGAAGCTACTAGAAGCACAGATCCGAATAGTTTCTTCTGCTTGACGTCGCAAACAACAGAAGGAATAGGATATTCATTATTAATAGTCGTGCCATAGAAATCGTGGGAAACTCGTTTCCACCGTCACTGGTTAACTGTTTCAAACCATCTCTACGAAGGATAGCTATGAATATCATGATGAACTAGTGGCGCGGCGCCGCCTAGTTACTGTCACTCTCAAACTCCACTGCCTGGTATTTGCGTGCTTTTTTCTGTGGATTAGCTAGCGACGCTCCTTTTGGCCGAGTAGACGTCGATGGCTCTATTGGAAGACACGTGTAGGTCAGCAGGCAAGCAAGCGGCGTCATACGGGCTTCGTGACCTACTCGGCTCTGCTTCGCTCGAAGGTGATTTGGCCTTTTTTGCTGCCTTGACATGTGCAAGTTCTGCCTCCAATGACTTGATTTTCCGATGAACAACTTCAGCTTCGTCTTCCGCTTGAAGCGGTGCTGAACGCTCAGAGATGTGCACTTTCTTCGGAGAATGTACACGGGTGGCTTCAAGAGGTCCAAGGTTTCATCTCCGAAACGCCTCTGCGATCTGTCAAACGCACCTGATCTAATGCGGTCTGGACCGGCGGCTACGGCAGTCTGGGCAGAAAACGAGGATGGGTTCAGTTGACACTTGCGAGATTGTGCTCGGAGGGCAATCTTGGTCAAGCGTCATCATTGCTCAGGAATGGAACAGTCCATGTTTCATACTGCACTGAAGATGATCGTCGCATGAGACGCTGCTTCCTTGGCGGACAATTCGACCAGGGGTATGTATACCGGTTTCTTCGACGTAGGGCGCAACGTGAGCTACGGATGGTGGTCATTCATTGACAAATGCGTGGGTCCAAAACCCAACACCAAATTTACATTTATCTTCGCACCTTCGTCAGGTGCCCAGTCCCCGACACGTAGTTCACTATTCACAAATGCCTCGGACAGGTTGTGAGCGAAGCTTTCCAGCACTTGGGAGCTCGACTGTGAACCCTGCAGGAAAGTAGCCGTGAACGTGTCAGAACGTGCCAATCAAACCCTGAAAGTAAATCGCTGGACGAACGACAAACTGTGATATATCTCGTGCTGACCATGACCCACGCCACCACCTCCCTTCGGGTCCACTCAAGCCAACGTGTACGGTCCAGGAGGACTCGCTGACTGCGGACAGGACGATAAATCGCTCAAAACCTTGGTAAACGACTTGAATTAGTTCATCAAGCTCTCCGAAGTGAGAGAGGATGTCCATTTCCACTGTTACACAGGCAGGGCAGGTGCGGAATGTTTAATGAGCAGCCGACAGAAAGCGATGCGAACGACCTGCCGCCGGGAGCAAACCTGAGCATATGCTGCACCGCCACTCCGGTCCTCCGGCAATCCGGTCCGAGGATCTACTGCAACTTTTGACCTTGGCACCATCTTGATCACGTTCACATATGTGCCAGGCGGCTAACCGCTACCCTGCCTCCAGTCGCCGGATCAGATAAAAACAAACTATCTCCACACACAATGAGCATCATCATGCCTTTACATAGCTCCTCCACATGCTCTAAGCCGTTGTGGTTACCACCAAGGAGAAGCCCATCAACGGATATCGTACTTGGGACTACTGAGTAGTCTTGGAATTCCCGTAATGATTGTGGTGAGAGAAATACGAGATCCAGATCTTTCGGCGGGGATACTATCATTACAAACGCCAAAGCTGGTGTGATTGGATGCCAGGCTTCTACTTCTTCGTCAAGGGCTCTTAGGAGGTCACATGCCTGGCCGAAACGTTATCATGCCGCTCGCCAACATCCCTGACGAGTATGACTTCACGTTTAAGAAGGAATGGACTCGGAAGACCAAGCGGAAGACCGCAACCGGGGCCCGGTCAAACGGTGGTTATTCGCCTTCCGCGGTCCTTCACGGTAGAACGTAAGCGCTAAAATCCGGATACGCATCGACATGAGACTTTGGCTGGTTGATGATATGGTTGCCGCTGATGAATTCCATCAACGAACAACGAACAACCTGGTGTAACATTATGCGGTCCATTCCCCGAGTTTGTTACGACATGTCCTTCAGAGAGCTTAGAATACAGCAGGATACATGTACACGGTACATTGCGCTTCCCGACCTTGCAACCATCATTTGTATTGGAGTTCAAGGTGCATCAACCGGGTTCCAACTGATAGCACCTGTTTTCCCTTCGTCAAGGTTATCCAGAAGTGTTATATCCTCGGGACTGAGTGAGAAGTCATATATTTCTGCGTTGGATTTGATCCTGCTGGAAGTAACCGACTTGGGAAGGGGAACAAATCTACGGGAACGAGAATGAATAATAAATTCCTCCACAATGATCATCAAGATTAAAAACGCACCCTTTCTGCAAGGACCATCTGATAAGTATCTGAGCGGGATCTCGTCCATGCTAGATCGATGTGATGGAAGGCATGAGGGCGTTAGTGCGGCGCGGTGATGATAATCCAAACCTTCTTTGCTATCGCTTGAATCACTGGGTGGTCCATTTGCCCGCGCAAAATCGGGCAGTACGCTTGCACGACAATCTCGTGGGCACGACAATAATCTACAATAGGCCGCTGCTGGCACAGAGGGTGGAGCTACGTACATGGAAAGAAGTTACCTCATGTAAGGAGAATAAACGATGGAACATGCCTCAATCTGATTCACAGCAGGCATCTGCAGCCCCAGATTTCTGATTTCCTCGAGATGCTTGATACCACTAGATTCCAAAGTTGATCAAGGAATCGGGGAGCGGATTCTGGAATACCAACTAGTTCGACACCCCGACTGTCCTGATTTTCCCTGCCTTTTGGGCGTCTAGCAAAGCCCGGTAGGTGGCCAAGCGTCGCTCCGTGCCAGATAATGGATCGTGGATCAAAAATAAGTCAATATAATCTTTCGAGAGCGGTGACGATGGACAGATAGCACAAGTAAGTTGCCGAAGTGACGTGATTGAATATCTATTTCCCTACCAAAACCAAATCGTGCGAGCGATTCATCGACGCCTTTGAGGGTGCTGTCATAACCATGCGTTTTACTAATACACTTGGTGGCTTGCATGCAGAGCAATAAGTGTCATGATGAACCATGCTTGAACGCGCACAGAACGTACTGATGAATACGTCCCCCCGTTCGAGATCGCTCCCTCTGACGGCTTCACCGACTGCGGCTTCGTTCTTGTATGCCTGGGCTGAATCAACATGCCTATGAACACCGGCGAATCAGATGTGAGGTGCTGAAAGTCCGTGCTTCGTGACGAATCGATCACATACCTATAACCGGCTGCAAAGGCTGTTAGAACGGTCGGTCGTGTGTTGTAATTTTGGTACACGCCAAACCCAAGAAGGGGCATCGCATGTCCTACATTGCCCGCTAGGCATCAGCAAGGATCATGAGCAGGATTGAACCTTAGATACCTGACGTCAACTGGACGGTTGATTTGATGGTAAGCGACATAGTCACTGGTATACGAGTGCGTTTGTTGATTGAGGTAACTGTACTTAAGAGCCTCCAAATGGAATCAAATGAACGGCATCATCGTCGGATCGTCGCAAGGTTGTTGCGGTGCAGCCGATATGACCAAGATCAGGCTCCATCGGAAGCCGGAAAGCCGGTTCAGGGGGGGTCATGTGGCCACTTTTGAGAACATAAGAGGACCAAAATGCACCAAATGAGCCACCAAGCAGCAACGTACACCTCGTGATATTAAGCCAAGATAGGACCGGAACATCGTGTTGCCGAGCCAAGGCGAACTGTTCTTGTAGGGAATGGTTACGAAACTCTAGCACTGGTATCCTGATAGGCGGAACTCCCATCGAGTGGCTATTCCCCGGCAACGATCGCGGCCTCCTCAGAGCTTGACACTTGCGTGGTCGGAATTCTAACTCGAAGATCAAGTGCAGAATATATGATTTCACGAAAAAGATCGAGACGGGGCAAGAGCGAGCTGTGGTGTGGAGTTGCTACCCTCGTGAGTCGTGCCACACTAATCCTCATCCATGTCGCCAAGTCCCATTTCTCGCCGCCTCGTGATCCGTTCCCGCATAACACTCCTCGCATTCTCCGTGGCGGATGAAAGCCGCCCAGCTTTCGCAAGTCCAACTAACAGCGCGTGAACTAGCCCGATGTGATTGTGACGACGAAGGCTATTTTCGAACTACCCAAAGCATGGTTGAATAAACTCATCAGATCTTAGGATGGTTCAACGACGTACAGCCCAGCGTTCACGTTTCGAATTTTCGTTACTGATCTTCACAAGAACTTGGTTGGCTTCTGTACTACTTCCTGTTTGCTGCAGATGTTCTAGCTGTGTTTTGAGGGCAGGCAGAGGATCATCGCGAAGGGCAAGTAAACTAAACTCCAACTGGCAGTAAGAAGAAGTTGAGTTAAGAACGGTTATCTCCACTAGGGAATTCGCTTACCGCTCCAGTGGGATATGTGCTTATCCGATGCTCGATCACCTCTCTAATTAGGCGGATATTAATCCATTGGAGGAAAAAATTGACAACAACTACCCACCTTGCTTTCCTCAGCCAGCCTTCCCCAGATCCATCGTATTCGCCGTGGCGAACAGGATGCGACTTTAATCCATCGAGCTCATAAACACTACCCAAAACGGGAATGTAGACAACAAAATGATAAGCTTCTTCGGTCTTCTTCGGTAGCCCAAGACCATCTAACGAGATGAAGCTTGGCGGAGAAAGTGCGTTATGTGCTTCCCGTAACCAGTCCGCACTGGTCACCACCATTCCGCACGTTTGTGGGTCCATTCCCGTCGTAAAATTCATCAGGTCTGCTAGCTGTGGACCTGAAGGGAGTGACGGTATATTTCCTAGCGCATTTATTACTGCGATGGTTGCACAGGCATTGTTGACCGTTTGTTGTGCAAAGAAGCCAGGGAAATCGGTATCATAGCGTCCCGCAGTGCTGCTCGGGTCGCCAGTGGTGGAAGGCAGCCATTTGAAGAGGAATATTAGAGCATGGAGAGGTTGTAATGCAGAGAGTGCTTCAGGATCGAGCGAGTACAAGTCATCGACGATGTACGGAACACCGAGCGTTTTCAGGAGTTCCCTGAGTATTGACCGAGAGTTCGGTTTGGTTTCAGGGAGTGAATGAGATTGAGTACGTACGTGAAGACACCGGGATCGGATTCTGTGAGTTCCCAGCCGCTGGAATCTTCGTCGGACATGGCTGTCAAATCGATGACAGGAAATGTGAAGCGGACAGGTTCGATTTCGACGCGTCATAGCCACGTGACCATCTGTTTGGCGAAGGCTTTAGATCCAAACAAAGAGGAGATATGCATGTCTGCAACTGCGACAGTTGAATCCCCTCCTCCAGTTACAGATGCCAGGGCAGCAAATAGAGAAAGGTTTGAGCTAGAGCTCGAATTCGTACAGTCTCTCGCAAATCCTTACTATTTGCACTCCTTGGCCCAACAAAACATACTCGATCAGCCCGCGTTCGTCAATTACTTGGAATATTTACAATACTGGCGAGAGAAGGATTATGCTCGCTTCATACAGTCAGTGTGGTCCAGTCCCTATTTTGACACTGATCCAAACATTCTTGAAGTTATCCTCATGCTCTCCACCATCTGGAGCTGCTTCAGCATGCTCGCTTTAGGTCGGAAATAAAGAAAGACGAATGGCGAGAGTATCTCAACCAAAAACAGTTTGATCACTGGCGAACGTGGCAAGTTACGGCTCCACTTGTACCTTTGAAGATCTCATGAATTCCGTGTCCAGGCGAAACTATCCTACCGCACCTGTTCCTCCCGAGGTGCCACATGCACATGAACATGAGAACCCCATTGCATAGTGTTACAGTGATGATAATTTTCTAGCTCAATCCATTGGGAAGGTGCCCATGAGTTGCTGGTCCGAGCTGGTATCATTTGGAGAGTCAGATGGATCCATGGGCCAAACAGAGACAGTCTACGAGGATGACCATTCAGATCAATTAGTCAACAGAGAGTAGGAACAAGCTATGTCTGTAGTCTACATCTGCGCAGTGCGCGGACCTCAATTATATTTTCACACGTGACGTACCTGCGCCGCGCATGTTTGACGTTGCCATGCATCCAGAGTCCTCCGAACACGAACCAATATTGTCCGACGCAGGGCAAAGTGCAGGGGGTTCTGACGGTGAAGATACTATTCTCGACGGCGAAGGCGACGTCCATATCGCGTCCCAGGCCGAGAAGAAAAGCTTTTGGTGGAGAAATGCACTCATCAACGCTTTCTTCATCTTGGCGTGGTACAACGCACTCACCTTTATGTTTCTGCTGAAACCTCTGAGCACCTCTGTCTAGGTTCCTTTTTGCGACGGTCCTCTCCGTGTATAACAAATGGATGTTTTCTTCGGACCACTTCAATTTCCCTTTCCCGTTATTTGTAACCACTGTCCATATGCTCATCCAGTTTTTACTGGCTGCTTTGCTTAGATGCACTTTCTCAAGAAGTTTCTCTTCTGATAAAAGGCCCACACTACGTAACTATAGGTGAGTGAGTCTGGACGCGAATACCGCAAAGGTGATACCATTTTCCACAGCATCAAGGTTACCCCTGCTGCAGTGGCAACTGGCCTCGATATTGGACTGTCCAATCTTTCTCTGAAGACCATTACACTATCCTTCTATAGTGAGTGTTCTTATTGGCGATTTTCTTTGTTCCCTTGGGCGGCACGCAGCATGAATGATTGGTTGACATCTGATTCTTCTAGCCATGTGCAAGTCCTCCTCGCTAATATTCGTCCTCTTCTTCGCATTTCTCTTCCGACTAGAGTCATTCTCTGTGCGCTTGGTTGTTGTGATCCTGATCATCTTCGCGGGAGTCCTGTTGATGGTCGCCTCAGAAACTGCATTCGTCTTATCTGGTTTCTCGCTGGTCATCTTTGCCAGTGTGTGCAGTGGCCTTCGCTGGAGTCTGACACAAGTCGCAATGCAGGACAAATTCATGGGGCTCGATAACCCGTCGTCCACGATATTTTGGTTGTCGCCGCCGGCAGCTTTTTCAGTGGCTCTAATCAGTATCGTTTGGGAAGGGTGGAACGAAGTGTTTTCGACCCCTTTCTTCGCTACCGCGGCCTCAACGGCGAATACGCTCCTTATGTTTATTGCTCCCGGAATTCTCGCCTTTTGCATGATCATGAGCGAGTACTAGTACGTTCGAGCGGTCATGTTCCCTCTCGCATACACCATGAGGCTGACTACACATTGTTGTGCAAGCATCATTCAACGTGCCGGCGTTCTTCCGATGTCCATAGCAGGGATAGCCAAAGAAGTCTCGACCATCACGATCTCCGCCTGGTTCTTCGGGGACGAATTGACACCTGTTAATATTACAGGTGTTGCTATTACCGTTTGCGGTTGGTCTTCCTTCTCGGTCTAGTACATCATTGGCTGACATAGCGAGGATAGGTATTGTGCTCTTTGCCTACCACAAATATCGCAAGACCGTCGATTCCAACGTCGCTCTCGATGCACATGGCAATGTGATACAACTCGATGGCGAACATATGAGCGGGGAAGGCTTGGTATATGACCATGATGTAGAATTGATTGCGAGATCACAGGATTCCAGACCTATACATTCATCTGTAAGTTGGTTTCAAGAAAGAAACTGTGTGCGTGGCCAGTTACTGAAGCGAATGCCATAAACATCCAGGACGACAGTAACGAGGATATCCATCGGCATCTTCTCTTCTCTGGGGAAGGGCTTGATGAAGGGGAGGAAGATGCTGAAGAAATTCGGAGTTTGAGGAGTTCTAAGCTGAATTGGAGCAACGAAACGAACAACCCCAGGAAGGGTGTACAGACGGTTTATCACTAGTTCTCATTTGATTCTCTGCATTGGCTATCCAGGTGAGTAGGGATTACAGCGTTTTGGTGGACTGAATTCGCATGTGTTGTGCGTTTAGCTTTTCCATGTAGCGTTATTCTGAGTCGCATAGCCCTGAGTGAGGGCTGGAATTACGTGGGGTGCGCGACTTAAATACTATCGGATGTACCGTACCATTGATCCGAAGTTCGAATGTAGTTGCTGACGGATTGGTCCCGTCGACAGCGGGAATACTCGGCAATCGCTCTGGAGTCGAATCGCTGCGGGTTGAACTGCTCACGTTTATGGTTTTTGCTGCGGACAGACGAGCCTTCTGAGTGGACCCAAGTGATGACATGGCGTTCGGCACGTGTTGCCGGATGTGCCATCAATTTAGTTACAAGGCACAGCCAATCAGTTGCCCACCTGGAAACAGTGTGAAACCCAGTGTCATTTGGGAACGGAGGTATCCACTCACCGGGAGTCTGGGGCCACGGCGTGGAACTGACCTCAAGGCTGTCCCCAAAATTCAAAGGGGTCCAGGCTTACCTATTCGTTCAGCGGGCGTTTGACGTGTAAAGGAACCCATCTCAGTGAGCCCATGATCCTGTTACGGCGTCTTGGGGCTCATCAGGAATTCGCAGTGTTCGCGTGGAGTGGACCTGGCCAGGAGTTCCGGGCCTAACTGTTAACATCATGATTGCCAATCCCTTACGGCACCTGCTTGAAACAAATGCAGGTATTCACGCGATGCTTCTGGAATTGACTAATCCCCGGCGGTTGACTCGATCTGTTTTACTGATCAGAAATCGATCAATGCACGTCCTGCCATTGTGGGCTGTTGAGTAAGTTCTTTTTGCGGTGATCGCTTAAGAGGCTTTACAGATCACAAGTGAGAATCCATTCAGCGAGACTCCAGATTCGCGGATCTGGGTAACTGAGTCAACGCTTATTGGTATATTTTTTTGGTGACATGAGCGTGACAGCCTTAAGTGGCCTCGGGGTACTATATAGTGCGGATATAAACAGCTCTATACCTTCGTCATCGAATCACTCCCCATCGTCCTCGAATCATGGATGGCTTCCAGTTTATCATCGAGTCTCCTCAGGAAGCTCAAAGTCAGAAGAAACGCCCCCGTCTTGTCACGTCCTGCGATAATTGGTAGGTGCCTTGTGCCGTTTTACATTCGTCATCTTCACTATTCTCTTTCAGTCGCTTAAAAAAGATCAAGTGCCTTCAGTCCAGTCCGGACGCCCATTGCGACGCATGCAAAGGCGCCAAGATCCAATGCAGATTTCGAGATCGAGAGCGCTACTTCGCCGAACGCAGTCGAGCCATCGCCGGTCCTAACCTCACCCGCCCAGCTGGCATAGCTGGATACACCCACGACACCCACAACAGTCTCGAGAGCACTGTTCCAGAGTTTCATGTACCAGATACTCCTTCAGCGCCATCATCATCCATGCAGCGCTCCTCGTCATACTCGCCACCCCAGTCGACGGCACACAGTAATGAAGCCCATGTACGCTACCAATCTTACCCTCTTGACCATTCCAAGAGTTCAGGGTCTCACAACGGTCACCGTGCCACTCAATCCGCTTCTGGTTTTATGTACGGAAGACAAATCGAACAGTCGCCACACTACAGATCGTCTCCACTCTTCGATGCTGGACACCCATCATCTCCCCAGCGGGCCTGGATGCAACAGTTCATACAATTATTCATCAGCAACATGGGCGCGCAGTGCCCATTCCTCAGCTACGAAGACATATACGACAAGTTTCGACGTCAAACGTTGTCTCCGCTACTTTCGAATTGCATAGCTGCATTGGGTGCAAGGTGATGTACCTGGCATGGACCATACAGCTCACGCTTGACGTCCTTGCAGATTCTCCGATATTCCTGAAGTTGTCACAAGAGGTCCGCAAGCTGTCGCTGAGATCTACTGTGATAGTGCGAAGGTCAATCCATTCCGAGTCACTTGACAGTTGCTGGCACCAACCGAAGTATACTAGGAACAACTGTCAGCATCGCTTCGACACCCTTCTCTTGAGACCCTCCAAGCGGCGATTCTTCTTGCGTGGGTAGAGTACAAGAGTGGTCGCGGTCATGGTACGTTCTTGACACCGTATTCGTCGAGCTATTGCTGATGCGCATGGGACCAGGATTTCGTCAGTATAGCGACGTGCGTGTGGTTTGTCCGATGTGCGAGTTTGTCTGATGCACTCCCACAGCTTGCTATGCAGACTGCCATGGCGATTGGCTTGTCCGAGGAATCGTCGCTCCAACTGAGCCCATACGATCCATATCAAAATCGACTACGGATTACATGGTCAAGCTTGAGCCAGTTGCGGCTTTACGCCTCCTCGTGTATGCCTTCTCTACGCTCCCACGGTCTCTTAGGCTGACCGTCGCTGATCGGCCAACCAGTGGGGGCGCAGAAACTCGGCTGATCATCTGCTGTTCACATATTTGTTATCAACTCACAAGTGCCCCCGACGGCAAAGATCGCGACTATGGAACATCATACCTTTTTAGTACTGTCCATCCTTCCAAATCACACGCGGAGTCTAGGCATCATATCAACATCTTTTGGCATGTCTGCATAATCAAGCAATCCAGGGTACATGTCATACCACGCGCAGCCGTCGAGGTTCTAAAGGGAAAGTGCATATTATATATTTACACGTATGTAGAGTCGCTTCTTTCATTCCGTTATGTATGGACAATTTGTCACCCAGGGAATTATTATCTGATAGATATGTAATTTACATCGTGTCCGAAAGTTAATACCTGCAGGTTGATGCGGTTGATGGAGTCCAGGCGAGCTGTCGGCTGGTTGACTAGGGGAGTCTTACGAAGTTTCCTCCTGCAAGAACCAACCCGGGAATAATGCTCCCTCCCACTTCGCGCACCCTGATCTGACGGCATGCTCCATCAACAAGGAAGTTGGAGCCGAGTCCACGAGGCTTGTGGTGCTCGCCGCGTCGTATTATTTACCCCGAAAACTCAAAACAGAGACAGATGAGGAGCAACGGAAGTTTCAAGCTTCGAAAATAGCCTGCTCGAAAGTTAACAAATGCCCCTTTCGATGCCATCTCTACGAGACCAGCAGCTTACCCCTGAGAATGTGAATCACACCAAAAAAATGCGTCGACTGATCTGAGTGTCTTCTCGGTCGTGCTTGAAATTCCTTCGGAGCAAAGAACGTCCCGACCGGGCGGCCGACTGGCTGTGCTGTCAGTGATGCATGATGGATCCACCCGACGGTCGGCAAAGCGAAAGAAGTCATCCGTAAAATTACCCGAGGAAAAGTGGTCACCGGGGGCTACGGGGTATACTAATACTCCGCATCTGGAAATGTGTTCAGCAAGTCATGTCGTAAAACACCTAGATCTTGGGATCGCTTAAGTCGACTCGCTCTGTTCTTAGGTCTATTTCTAAGTGCAGTTCATTTTAGTTGCTCTGGGGATAAAACTTGGGCAGTTAGTTCAGCTCGGCAAATTAGTTAAGCGTATGTAACGGATGGTAACGGGAGAAGTCGTTGGATTTTATTCTCAGAAATGGAAAATAATTGTAGCCAGAGTTGATGATTTTCTCGGCCGAAGGGGATTTTGAGTGGCTCGGTCTCAGATGATGCTTGCGATAACGATGTTCATATCAGATTGGGGGAAGCCTTCAGAGTCCAAGTTCTCCGTACGCGGTTTGACCATGGTCACTGGACGAGATTTTCATTAGTGGTCGTTTGATGTATCAGTGATGTGGACTGGGTGACAACGGAAGGATGATATTGAGAGCGTTCCTCTCGAGGAAAGGCCCGTTGGGTGAAGGTTGCTGTTGGGGGTTTAACATGTGTACCCATGCGTGCCCAAATGATGGAGGGACTCGAGAGACAATATCGCAACTGTTTGAAGTGTGAATAACCCCATAGTATCACGCGTATCGCTGATCGACTTACTGCCTAGCCATTTGATGGACGATACCATCAAGCGCCGACTACCTTCTGGATCTCCGGGTGGTCTCCCCGAGCGCCTGTTAGTGACAGCGGATACGGTTGTTGACAACAAACTCATACAACCGTATCTTCATGGATCCACCGCTCATACATGCTCCTGACTAACTACCCCACCACCGCATTTCATTTTACACTGCTGTCGCGATGGCGGAAGCCCGGAGATTGGTCACCTGTGTCAGGTGTCGTGCCACTGTCAACTCAAATTAGGTGGTAAGCTCCGAGAATTGTTCAACACGCAATCTGCTCAGCGGCAGACCGGCTGCTATGGGACAGTCGTTAGGAGGGGGGATATTGCGTTCCGTTCCAAAGGAATTGGCGAGTCACATGAAATACCAGGTGTTGCGGATCACTTAATTGCAAGATTAGACGTCGAGACGCATTAGGTGTCAGTGCGCTTGCTTTCCGAAACATTGGTCCCGTCTACCGTAGCCACAGAATGTCTTGAGTTCCGTTCCGGCCTTGTTATGGCCATGATCGGGTTCCTGAGCAACAAGATTTGGCGCGACCTTGAGGACATCATTGCGGGTGGCCGTTCCTGCAAGGTATTGGTATTCAGGACCGACCTCCGAAACCATAATGCGGAACCTTGGACCGGAGTGTTCCCGGCAGCTATCGTACGAGCATGATCGACGAGTGCTTGGAGCGATGGCATCTTGTTGTTCATCTCGATTGTCGTTAGGAGAACCTTCCGGTAGTGCCGACCCTCCTTGTCCATCAAGCTCAAGGTTAAGTGCCACGTCACAGTACCTGCTATCGGGGTATTCCGTGAGATTCGGCTTGAAGCGGGAAACCACAAATGGGGAGAAAGTCGCTAAGAATCGGCTCGTGGTTCTCTGCTGATCATTGGACAAAACATAAACGGGACAACTTTCAAACTGTGCGTGCGTTAGTATGACCGCTGCCAGACCGCACGATACTTATCATCATCGTGTTGGCAGGTTGAAAAGGGCTTGCGCGATCGTGAGAGTTCGAAGTAGGGTCCGACCGGTGTAGTAGGCCGCATCAGAAGACCTCAGGACGACGAAGGCGGTGACAGCAGTTTGTTCTCGCACATTCAGGGTGCAGGATGAGTCGGACATTATAGTCGCCTAAAATGGTAGTGTTGCTCGGAGCCAAAGTTTGTACATGTGATCTCCGAGTCACCTGTTTTGCCATGTCCATAGCTAATGAATTACAATTGTGCTCCAGCGTACAGTGGTGTACGTTCCTTCTATCAACGGTGTACAAGGTGATCGTGGAGTTTGTCCAGTTCTGTCGTTTCTGGTGATGAGTATTTGGTTGACTACAGTGGCATTCCTCTTAAGCAACACCACTGTCGAGTTTACGCATGATCTCTTTATCAGGTTTTCATGAAGCGCTGTTTTTACTTACTGCTGTGCGTGATATTTCTTCTTTTACACTGGGGTCTGATCATCAGATGGAATGCATGGTGATTCGGGTCTCAGGGGAGCTTCCACGGAGATATCTACAATACTGGATTTCATCATCAGACTTAGGCGCGTTCATCGAAGGCAGAATAGGACGTTAGGTTGTCTTTGGCATCGCACGTACGCTTGTGCCACCTCACAGTGATGCCAATGTCTACGTGCTTTCTATCAAGATCTAAGCGTATGGCATTCTCCTTCATTATGTTAGTGGTATATCTTGTAACAGCTTTGCAGATTGGCGAAACGTGTGGCTTTTTGTAACAATCACTGTCCGAAAATGTTACATTTAACAGGATGCCCAACGGAGGGGTTTGATTGCATCTCACATACCAGTAAATCCTCCACAGCTTGTCCGTTCATTTTGTGCCATGATATCCACAGCCATTCATGTCACTAATCGGGACCACCCCGGTTCAAGCGCATTCAGTTAGGGGGCGGTCACCCCAAAAATCATTTCCATACTCCCAGCATATTTGAACACGTTCCACGGGCATCAAGCCACTCCACGTTCATCCATGCCTCTCACATCCCGTCATCACCGCACGCAGGAGCACAGACGGCTCTATCCTTAGATTCGCGCCCACGTCCGAGAACCAGCTCAATGTCAATGCATCGGCTGCATACGCGTGTTGCGCTTTCCAGGATACGTTCGGCATATCCTGGGAAGCTGGGACCTTTTTCGCAGCGCGTCTGACACGACGTGATGGGGCAGGCTTCGAGTCGTCATTATTCCGACGGGCGAACCGAATCAACGAAATTCAAGGAAGCGTCGGTCATCGATATGACATCCGGTTGTCCGGTGTGGAGTCACTGTCCAAGTCGAAGGAAGTACACCCTGATGGCATCAGTAGCCGCCTGGTAAAAAGCCAGGCCAAGATCGGCCGGCGGTACCGTTGTAATCGCCTCAGACGCAGACGTGGAGCCGGGGGGAAACAGAATGAAGATCTCTATCAGAGTTCCAGTGGTGGGAGGGTTCTAGCCTTCTACGCTCACCCTCCATCACGACCTCTTCGTACATCCCTCTATCTGCAGTATCCGCCCACAGGATCCTCACCATCGGAAAGAGACGAGAGAAGCGGTCTCACGAGTGACAGAATACACTTTTAGTCGTTCGTCATCTGTCGTCGAGGCGGAAACGATAAACGCAAAAAAAGCCTGAGAGCGTGGGAGTGCATCCCGAACATGACGGTGGGACCCGCGCCAGGGGCGTGGATATGTCCCACACGCAGGCCCGGGGTAGGTATTAGGGTGAGGTAGGCGATGGCATCTCCCCGTCTCGGATCTCGCCAACTGCAACCCAAAAACGCGCGACGCCACATAATCCGCGGACATGCGAGAGACGGACTTGCGCGTCTGGCCTGGCAGAACTGCACAAAGTTCAGCTGGAGTCATCGGTGGGTGTCGCCGGGTCAACTCATCATCCTCGAAGCCAAGTCCAGTGCACAGACGCCGCACAACCCGCGGAACCACGGACGCATATCAAAATATGTAAGCAGATTCAGTTTAAAAGCACATGGTATACGAGTTGGCAATGGCATTGAATTCAGTCATCCGACTTTGTTTTGTTTTGTTCTTTTTTTAAATGGTGATCCACTGCGATGATCTGTGTGAAGCAACATGGTGTCCCGCACAGCACACAACATCATGATCCTCAGCGACCGGGCCGCGACCGGGCTCGCGTATGGTTCCCTCGTTCGCTGTTCCGAGGGCAGGCGCGCCGGGCCCGGATGGAGATTCGGCGGGGAAAGCAAGTTGGATATCATGACAAGAAGCACTCCGAATGTTCCAATGTGATCCCCAGGGACATTTGGGGGGGAGTCCAAGCAACGCAAATCGCCGGTCACCGGTCAATGTCATGGGTGTGATCCACTCAGGGTAATCCGGAGGATGGGAAGTCGGCTAGGGTATCCACTCATATCATTAAAAGAGTCGAAATTAAGTGTGCGCAATGGAAAGATGGGGCCAGACGAGACGAGCGATATGCTAAGGTAGACGAAGGGAAGAGGAAAAAAAGTCACATAAGAAATTGCTATTGGCTTCCGTATTTGCCGTCCGACGCGAACCTTGCACGCGTAGGTCCGAGTGAAGAGGGGGTCAGAGGGAGTGAGGTGAAACATAGTAAGACGTTTTCCGAACCGTTCGTCTTCTACCGCGAAATGCCACAACATATGTTCACCCAGCCGTCCGCACCTGCCAAACACGCGCCCAGCCAACCCATTTCCGTCTCTGGAGGCGCAACGATTCCCTGAATCAACGCGTATGCAAGATCAGGACCGAGCGATGGTTGAGGAGGGAATAGAAGTGGAAGGTGCGTTGATAAGTAGTGTGACAGTGTGTGTGTAGAACCTAAGTATTTCATTAGAATAGCGCAAGCGCGAGAGGGATGCGTGCTTTCATTAGAACAACGACGATAGATATATAGTCAAACTTGGCGCGCGTACCATCGTCCAATAATGGCGGTACGAGGTCTTGCATGACCGGTCCGTCGGGAAGGTATAATCTGACGGGTACACTTCGGACGTTGTATGCCCCATCGCGATCAGGCGCGCTTTGTTGATCGGTGGATGCCGGGCGCACATGCAACGAACCGCCAGAAGGAGGCGGTGGTGAACTCGGCCTCGTGGGTGCTGTTGTGGGTACAATCTTGGAAGCGACGCGCCAATAGTCATCAAAGTTGTCTGAAATGGGTCAATGTTGTTTGTCATCGACGAGTATCGCCCAAATCAGTTAGCCAAGCTAGCTCCGAGGCGACGCGTTTTAGAGCACAAGGCCCCGACGATGAAGAAAACTTACGTTCTTTGATGCCCTCCCATATCCCGTCTTGTTCGGCCTTTCTCAGGCCAGTCATGCGTTTTGTGTTCCCCCATCGAATGAAATCTGCTTCTTTCAATTGGCCCATGAAAGCTTGTTTGCAAGCCTCGGCGGAGGGTGGTAGGAGTAGTTTTTCGGTCGGTGGCGACGCGAGGTGAAGGATCAGTTTCAATGGTGCGACCGGTATGTTCAGCCCTGAGCCCGAGGCAGGCGCACTAGGTCGTATTGAAGCTGATATAGCATGGTTGTCATAGATCAAACCAATCGGCCAATGCCTACAACACGTGTCGTATCAGAGGTACCGTCCACAACCACAGCGCCGTGAAGCCTCAAGAAGGTCTCCCTCCGTTGACAGGTATACGCCGACACGGTGTAAAAGACGGACGTACCATTTGAGCAGAGTGCCCTCTTCGCTCTCGAACCACCAATCCTCCTCCTTCAACATTTTGCCAGCTGCCTCATCAAAGACGACATCCATCAGGAATCTTCGTAGTTCTGGCATGAGCAAGGGCAGGTAGCTGACCCTCGGTGCCTGGATGTAGTAGCATTCGAGTCCGCGATCAGAATTTGCGGGAAGTTCTTTGGGATCGACGCGAATTTCGAGTGGAACCGTCCCTTCCCATGAGAGACGGCGGAAAAGTGTGATCGAGGCGGGCGTCACGAACGTTGAGCCAGGGTGGTTGCGCGTTGTACCGTACGCGGACATTTGACGAAGAACCCAACACCGAGCGAAAGATTCAAAGCGGTATTCTTATGATCCACAAATGCACGTGACCGGGCATAAGAAGCGGTAGCGAAGTGAAAAATTGGTCATACCAAGGGGCTTGTCGGAATCCAGCAAATGACTGAGTCAAGGGGCTCAATATTTAATTATTAAATAGTGGGCCTCAGAGTTGTTAGTTGGAACTGAATCTGAGGTAATCAACATAACTTGGGCAGCTCCTCGGCTGGGATTCAGGCCCTGAATGTCCAATTGAACTCTGCCAGAATGCTGGATATTCAAGTCCTGAATCTCCAATGAAATCTGTGGACCACAAATACTTGTCATTGTTCTGACATCCAAAGCCCCCCCAATCCATGAAATCCAAATCCCCCTCTACATCAGCAAAGTAACACACTGCTTACTTCATGCTTACTAACTTATTGTCTACTTAACTGAGCAAATGTCATTTGCTAAGCCACAAGCCAATTTAAGTGCTATTTCAAGTAACCTTAAGCATAACTGATGTTCCTGAAGGACCAGTGCTGAAAAAGTAATTGTCAAGTATGTAGCAAGATGGATATGAGTAAAGCTACAAGTAAGAAAGGCCTATTGCCACAGCAGCCATTGATGTGAGGAAGGAAGGATGCTGGAGTAAGACAAATGAAGGTTATGAGACAGACAGGTGAGGGCGAGAGAGATGGTTGTACCCATACCTGTACCTGTGGTACTATACCCATGCCTGTAAGTTGGCTACAGTGGGTATGCAGACAACCACCCAAGAGTATTGACAGAATCTATAGAAAAAGGCAGAGATGCCTAAGCTATAGTACATTAGCTACAGGTAAAATGGAGAAAGAAAAAGACTTACCTCAGCCGCTGCCAGAAATGGCGGCAAACGACTGAGGTGTGTCTTAGTAAGAATGTGACATATATGTATGTGTTGTGGGTGGAGGTATACTTGTCTTATGTTATATGTAACATCAGGTAAATAGTCCAAGTAAAGTAGAAGCCGATTCTGAATGTTACGAGTTCAGAAGAGTGTGGGAAAGTTCCAGAACCAGTTCTGGAATGGTTCTGAGACTGTTCTGAGATGACAATCTCAGAACCCTTGGAAGAGCACTGGAAAAAACCTTGAAATGCTTCAGAGTGGTTCCAAGTCTGTTCTGAGTCTGTTCTGAGATGACAATTTTAAAACCCTCAGAATAGTGTGGGAAATATCCTTGGAATGCTTCGGAATGGTAGGGCCAGAATATCAACTCGGAATGGTGGTTCCAGGGTTAGAAATGTTGGAACAGGAAAGACTCAGGGTTAAAATATTGTTGAATACTGTCACTCCCACTCGAGTATAACCATAGTCCCATAGCTTTGATGAACTTCCAGTGCTGATCCCTCATGAGCGGTTTTGTGAATATGTCTGCCACCATGTCTCCAGTTGGGACATAGTGAACAATTGCCTCTCCCTTTCCAACAAGCTCATCTCTAACAAAGTGGTATTTCCATTGGATATGCTTGGTTCGTGCTTGGACCTGTGGATCATGGCATAGAATGATGACAGCTTGGTTATCAGAGAATAGTTCCATTGGACCTTGTTGCTTGTGTCTGATTTCATCAAAGAAGGTCCATAACCATGTCAAGTATTGTCCAGCATTACTGAGTCCAATGTACTCTGATTCTGTAGTGGAATGTGTGACCATGCTTTGTTGCTTGCTAGACCATGAGATAGCTCCATGATTGCTCATGAAGAGAAAACAAGAAGTGGATCGGGAGTTGTTAGGATCCTGAGACCATCTGGTGTTGGAGTACCCATGGAAGTCCAGGTCCATTGAGATTTCCGTTCCATCAAATCTGAGTTCCATGTCCTTCATGGCTTGGATATATCTGAGTACTCGTTTGGCTGCTTCCCAATGTGTGAATTTGGGTTTGGCACTATAACGGCTAAGTGTTCTGACTGCATATGCAATATTGGGATGTGTTCCAAGCATGAGGTACATCAAGGAGCCAATGATGGTGAGGTAGGAAACTCGATATCCTTCAATAACCATCTCTGGAACTGTTACAATGCTACCGCTCTCCTAGCGTAAACTAGGATAGATAGTCTGAATGTAGAATATAGTAGCAGGCACTTAGGAGTAGCCTGTAGTCTCTTAGAGATCCAGGGACTGGATATGCCAGGAGATACATGGTATATTGCATAGAACTAGCTGGGGAGCTTAGTTCTACGCCTCAGGTCTATATATAAGTACAAGCATGCTATGAGGCCAGAGGATCCCTTAAGGGGAATAATCTGGAAACTGGTTGGCACAAGGTAAGGTGGGAGGCATGTGGAGATAAGAGATAAGAGAGGAACATGGTGATGGAGTAGTAGTACTGGTCCTCATGTGGAACATGAGGTGAAATGGGGACTGAGATAATGGTACAGACAACAAGGAGTAAGAACATAAGGTGACAGTCCGAAGCATGGCAGTGCTGGCTGCTTGTAGTAACTAAGTACAAGGGGATGGTAAGAGGAATAAAGGGATAGGAGGGAATAAGAAAGAGTAGTAGTTGTAAGGGGACTGTTGGGTTGTAACAGGAACACTGTGATCATCATCTGGATTAGTTGCAGAGAGTTGAGAATTGTGTGCCATAGGAGTCCATACAGGTTTGCAAGTGGACATGCCAGTGCATTCCAAAACTGTGTGGGAGTATTGTGATTGGGATAGAGAAATAGTTTGAAGTTCACAATTTCTCTTAATCTCAATTCCCAAGAGAAACTTGGCTTCCCCAAGGTCCCACATTTTGAAACTGGAAGAAAGTTTTGCTTTGATGAAGTCCATGAACTTCCAAGAGCTGGCAGCTAGGAGTAGATCATTGACATAAACAACGAGAAAGCAGACTTGTCCATCCTTCCAGTAGACGTAAAGGCATGTCTCTGCATCTAAACGGGTGAAGCCAAGTTCTCCAAGCATTTGATCCAGAGTTTTGTTCCAGGTTTGTCTGGCCTGTTTAAGACCATATAAGGAGCGTTGGAGCTTCCAGCAGTATCTGGGTTGAATAGGAACACCTTCTGGGGATAGTATGTATAGGTCTTCCTCTAGTTCTCCATTGAGATAGGCTGTTGAGACGTTCATTTGATCTAACTCCAGGTCATGTTTTGCAGCCAGGGTGATCAGGGTGTGAACCAAGTCAAGGTTTGCTACTGGGGCAAAGACCTCCTGGTAATCAACTCCTTCCTTTTGAATGAACCCTCGTGCAACTATCTGAACCTTGTATTGTTCCACATTTCCATGTTGGTCTCGTTTGAGACAGAAGACAGGTTTGGAGGTGATCAGAGTGATTCCCTTTGGAATGAGGACAGTCTCATAGACATGGTTGGAGTTAAGGCTTTGGAGCTCTTCCTCCATTGCTGATTTCCATAATTCAGCATCTGCCCCAGCATAGGCCTTTTTAAATATTCTAGAGAGAGGTTCCTCTGAGTTGGAGTTTGCAGAGCCAGCAAATATGAAGTTTTCCATGTGTTCTATGGATGCTGTGAATGCTCCTGGGATCTCAGGCTCACCTTCCAGAGGTTCCGGTGTTCCCAATGGTTCCAATGGTTCCGGTGGTTCTGGTTGTCTGGCTTGTTCCTATTGTTGATCTGCCTGTCTTGTAGCCTCATTGTCCAAAGTACATTGATACTCTTTGTTCTTGTCTGCTGGCTTCCATGCTTGATTACTCCTACATATTCCAGCAATTCACTGAGCAGGGGAATGAACTGGGAAGGGTGCAAGATCTGGGGAAACTGGCTTCGAAATGGCTGGAATGGCTGGAGGAACTGGAGGAGCAATGGGAACTGGTGCATGGGGTGCATCCAGATGGAGTTGCTCAAATTGGTCTGTGAGTTCTTGTATGGCAGGGCTTGCTGGTCATTCTGGAATATCTTCCAGAAGAAATTGTCTATCTTCCACTGGTCTGGGATTGGGTGGACAGCAATCTTCCTCATCTCCATGATCATTTTCTGGTTGATGAAGGTGCTCTGGAACTAGACACTCCCACTGTCCCTCAACAGTGGGGCCATTCCATGGAGCCGATTCAGTTCTGGAGATGGTTCTGGTTTCATCAAAAGTGGCATGTCTGCTGGAGATGATGGTGCGACATTGTATGTCAAGGAGCTTGTAAGCCTGTTGTCCATACTGTATGTGTATCCAATCATGATACATTTCTTCCCATGTGGGTGGAATTTCCCTTCTCATTGTTTCTTTGATATATAGGCATATGCTGAACATCTGAAAGGTCGGAAGAAGGTGAGATTGACTTGTTGATTGAAGAAGATTTGATAAGGTACCTTCCCATCAAGTGCGGATGTTGGGCTTCATGTGGTGACATAAGTGGCAGTCTCCATTGTGTCAGCCCAGAAAGACTTTGGAAGTTTTGATTCTTTCAGCATGGTGTTTGCAAGAGTGGATAGGGTTTGGTTCATCTGTTCTGCCAGACTGTTTTGTTCTGGAGTGTATGGAGCTGAGGTCTTATGAAGTGTTCTGTCGGTTTGAAACTGGTTTTGGAACACTCTATTGTTGTACTCGGTCTCTCCATCACTTCTGACAAACTTGACATATGATTCCGAGAAGTCTTCTTGTCCTATCTCAGTACAAAAAAGTGTTTGAACATCTGTCTTCCACTGGTTGTAGATTCCTAGTGCTTCATTTTTGTATTTCATGAAGTATATCCAAGGGAAACAGCTAAAGTTGTCTATGATGACAATCCAATGCTGGTAGCCTTCCTGAGATCTCAGAGTTATGGGGTCTCTGACATTGATGTGGATCATTTCAAGTGGGCAAGTGGTGCAAGGTCCATCTTGAAGTTCAAAAGGTAGCTTTTTCATCTTTCCAAGGACATATGCTTTGCAGAATGTCAGTGAACCACTAAGTGTATCTATTTCCTGGAGTTGTCCATTCTTCACCATCTGTTCAATCTGGTGGACAGAGATATGGCCCATGTGTCAGTGGAGAAGGTTTATGTCCATAGTGGCATGTGCTGCCTCCTTTTGATCAGTTGGAGTGACCTTAGCATGATACAGTCTGTTTTTCTGTGTGGTGACAAGTATGGTGTTCCAATGTTTCTGAACATAGCACATGTCGGAATCAGCTGGAAACATGGTGGAGAGGCCAGCGGAAGCAAGTTGGCTTACAGCAATGAGGGAGATTTGGAACTCAGGAATAAGAAGAACATCAGATAGTAGTATCTCATAGTTGGTTCTAAAGACTTGAGACATGACTGGTACTGTTCTGATGCCTATTGCCATGGTGTTGGTATCATCTCCAAGAGTTACTGGACAAGGAGGGTGTAATGGTTGATATGTTTGGAACCAGGAATAGTGAGGGACAATGTGTGAAGTTGCTCCGGAGTTGATGATTAGTGTGTTTCTTCCACTGCTTTTCAATCTGGATGACAGGTAGGCATGAACACATTGCATTGTAGACTGTGATACATGTTCTCTAGTTATGTTCACAGTGTCTGGGAGATCTGGAGAATCCTCCATTGCATTAGCCTTCTCATTTTCCTTTCCTGATTTTCTAAATTCTCCATCCCTTAACTCGGAGACTCAATGCTTATAGGACTTGCAGTCCACAGTATTGTGAATCTTTGAGAGATGGTGTTCACACCAGGAGGAGGCATTTGAGGGGCAAGTCGATGACTTGGAGTTCTCAGAGGCCTTCATAGCAGATTTGGAATGGCCAGAAGGGAATAGCTGAGTGTCTTCTGAGGTAATCCAGGTTTCAATAGTGTCAAAGGTAAGCTTGCTATCTTCTACTGTGTTGATAACTGAAGATTTGAACATTTTCCATTCTAGAGTTTTTGAAAGGAAGTTCAAGAGGATGAAGGAGAGAACTTTGTCATCTACTGAAAACTTCATTCCGGCAAGGTGCACTTCAGCTGTATAGATGCTGACACATCCCATTCATCACCATTCATCAAAACAACCTCTTCAACTACCAAAATCAACCAAAAGAAGATATCTTCTCTTCCAGATCCTTTCGCTGGATT
>JBBPNB010000230.1:0-27199 GCA_038090635.1 Rubroboletus satanas
AGCAGTGTGGGAACTTTTTTAAACTCAGACATACTATTTATATATATATCTTCATTTGTACTAACAAACAATGGCAATTATTTTATGATTTGACTGAGATCCTAGTCATCAGTTCAAAAGCTCAAAAGCCCTTTCCATGGTATTGCTGTTTCAAATTGACAAAATCTCCACAGCATGCGATCTGGGTCACATGACCCAGGGAGAACCTCTGTAGCCGAGTGTGTGTACTATATTTGGCTCCACCAAAGCTAAGCGGAATTCCCACGCTGTTTGGCAGTGCACTTCACATACCCCATTTAGAGCCAACATGGAAAGGGTTTTTGAGGTCACTGTACAGAGAGCAAGGCTACATCATACAGGTGGGCCTGCAGGGGTTTCATAAAGAGAAGTGTACTCTACATGAGTGGGCCTGCAAAGACATATTGGATGGGAGTGATATTATATGGGTGGGCCCACATGGTTATATGCAGGGGATACATTATATGAGTGGGCCTGCAGGAATTAGATTATACAGGTGGGCCTGTATTGTCATATACATATGGAGGTGGTACATTATATGAGTAGGCCTGCAGGGATTGCATAGAGAGGAGTGTGCTTCACATGGGTGGGTCCACAGAGACATACTGAATGGGAATTACATTATACAGGTGGGCCCCCAGAGGTTGCATAGAGAGGAGTGTGCTTCACATGAGTGGGCCTGCAAAGACACACTGAATGGGAATTACATTATACAGGCAGGCCTGCATTGTCATATATGGAGAGGGTACATTATATGAGTGGGCCTGCAGGGGTTGCATAGAGAGGAGTGTGCTTCACATGGGTGGACCTGCAGAGACATACTGAATGGGGTTACATTATACAGGCAGGCCTGCATTATTATATAGTACATATAGGGAATACATTACAGTATATGGGTGGGTCCACAGGGATTGCATATATAGGAGTATGCTTCACATGGGCAGGCCCACAGAGACACACTGAATGGGAATTACATTATACAGGTGGGCCTGCATTGTCATATATGGAGGTGGTACATTATATGAGTGGGCCCACAGGGATTGCATAGAGAGGAGTGTGCTTCACATAGGTGGGCCCACAGAGACATACTGAATAGGGATTACATTATACAGGCAGGCCCATATTGTTATACTGTTACAGTATAGTCCCCTGTTTCATTTTCCGCCTCCACTATATTGATCTGCTCTTGCTATTTCCCTAGTTCTGTTGATCCGCTGTCCCTGCCCAATCTCTCTTTTAATCCAGCCCTGGATTACTCCTGGGGCAATATCCTTGACTGGGACTTGTTTTCCAAGTCCATCTTCATGGAACCAATAGCCTCCCCAAAGATACCCAAGGAGATCCCAGACCCAATTACTATTGGGCTTGAATAGCCATTGTTCTCCTTTCTCCATAGTTCTGCTGATTATTGATCGGTCCCTTTTCATTCCTAGTATTAATGTCAATCACTTACTGCCTCCATGATCAGTCTCTATTCCCTCTCTATTTATATTACCTTCAATCACTTACTGAGTCTGTGATTGGAACATTTCGATAGCTATACTTGGACTTATTCTCCCTTAGACTCTATCTCTTGCTAGAGTCCTTAGTGCCTCCGAATTGCCTCCATCTTACATAAGCTGGCTATCCAGTATATATAGGCTTGCTTCTTTTCATGTAAACTCTAATCTTGATCTATGCCTATCTGTGTAATTACATGTTCCTATCAAACTGGCCCTCTTGCATTTGATACACCACTTCCTCCACTTCTGCTTCTCATGCTTCTCATCCTTCAATCAACAGATTGAAGACTACATGACTTGTCCCTTTGAGAGGGAGAGCCCCTGTCTGCTCAACATACAGTATCAAGCCCAATTTCTGTCCAGTGCCACTTAAGTCTCCATTTAGGAGGCCTTGCTCACAGCATACAGTGCCAGTCTGGTTTCTGCTGCTCATCCACCTTGCAAATGATATCAAGCCTGGTTGCTGCAATGTGTGTTCTTGCTAGATGCAAGTGGTTATGCACCCATGTAACAAAAAATCAAGATTATCCTCAACAGTTGTATTGACACTGTCACATATCCTTCATTATTATTTATTGAATCAACCTCTTGAATTACCAGCATCCACCTGAAGAAGAAGACACCCCATCTTCCAGGTCTTTTCACAGGATCTCAGGCAGATCTTCCAGAACTCCTCCTCTGTTATGACACTACCACTCTTCTAGTGTAAGCTAAGATAGATAGTCTAATAAGAACTTAGCAGCAGGCACTCTGGAGTAGCCTGACATCTCAAAGAGATCCAGGAAAAAGGGAAATGCCAGAAGATACACGGTAAATTGCGTAGAACTAGCTAATCAGCCTAGTTCTACGTCTTGGATCTATATACTAGTACAGGCATGCTACGAGGCCAGAGAATCCTATAAGGGGTCCTGTCTGGAAACTGGTTGGCATGAGATAGGACTAAAAGCATGTGGAGATAAGAAAGAAGAAGAACAACATGGTGAGGAAATAGCGACATCGGTCCTCATGTGAAATACAAGTCGAAACAGGAACTGAGGTAGTGGTACAGACTATGAGGGAAGAAAATATAAAGTGTCAGTCTGAAACACTGCAGTGCTGGCTGCTTAAGGTAGTTAGGTACAATGGGGATGGTAAGGGGAATAAAGGGGTAGGAGGGAACGAGAAAGGGTAGTAGTTATATGGAGACTGTTGGGTTGTAACATCCTTCTCCATCTGAACCCATGTTCCATCCACTCCCTGCTCCCTCACCTCTACCACTCACAACCTGCATTTCCTCTACTGGTCACCTCTCTTGATCCAAGACCCAATCAGACACTCCTTCCCCTACTACTAGGGAAGAAAAAGACGTAGAACACTGGGCAGCCCACAGAGCTGGAAGAGTTAAACAAAAACCCTCCCCTGAACCAATACAGGAGGATCTCTTAGCTTGGTTACCATCCACCTCAGGATTCCCAATTCCACCTGATGACCCTGGACCACCTGGACCATCTAGACCTGTTTCTTCTTCACTAGATTCAGACGACAAAGACAAGATGGTAGAAATCAAGGCAGCCTTGCCCAATGACTTCTCCAGAGAACCTCAGGATGCCAATCATTGGCTACTTGCAATGGAAGGATATCTCCTCCTTCATTGAGACAAGTGTGATGACCAGGCGAAATATATCATCCTGCTCAACTGTATGAACAAAGGCCACAGAAAGGCCTTTGCCAAGACTTGGCTTACCAGGATCATTGATACCTCATATCTGGCTGCTAACTGAACATTTGAGAAGATTAGGGAGGCTTCAAGATCACCTTTTCCCCTTACAACATTGCCACCTCTGCCTGGATTGAGATATCCAGGCTCCAACAAGACCAAATGGATTATTACAGATTTGAAAAGTATATCTTGAACTTTTTGGTCCTGGCCATCTGCTCCAAAGTGTCAGATATCAATGCTTTGACAGAGTAGTTCCTTTGCGAACTCCCCCCAGCCATCACCACCCAGCTCACCATGAGTGAAACTATTCAGAAAGCCATCACCATGGAGGTGATTTTCACTAAAGCCACAAAGCTAGAAGAAAACATCAAGAGAGTGTGGAGCCTCAACCAAGGAACTCCTCTGCAATACTCTGCTGGATGGAAACCTCCTCACTATGAAGGAGACACCAGTTGAACCCTCTTGTACCATGCCAAGGATCTGAACACCATGGACATCTCCAAGATCAATTTGTCCCCAGCTGTACATGTTATGAAATTCCCTTTCTTCACACCATTTTCCCTTCTCCTCACCTGCTGGTTGGCATGTGACTTTGGAATCATGTGACCTAACACATGCTCATCAAGACCAGCGACTTCTGACATATTCCAGCATGTAACCCAGACACATTACAACACGACCATGTTGTGTATGCTCTCTCTTGCTGATCAGAAACAGCTGCATTCTCCAAGCCATCAAGCATACCTGCTGCTGCATTGCACACAGCCAAGTGGTATGCTGATCTCAGTTGTTCAGCAGCGCTGGCCATCATGCACTGCCTCATATGCTGATTCACCTTTGGATCTGATCAGAGATTACAGATAGACTAAAGAGGCAGACAATAGAGTCAGGGCTTCCAGATCAAGAAGCACAGCCCAGGAAGCAGGGACTACACAGTAAATACAGTCTCCGCTTTAACACCTCTTTCTTTAGTTTAGTCCACTTGTATTGACAGCAGGATCTTCACTCCTTGAAGCTCCTCTTTGAAACACTCAAAGATCAAGCCTGCACATGACTTACTCTGGAAGTGTAGGAAATGATGAATGGGAAGGGAACTGAGTCCTACTCTCAATGAAGATGTATCTCTGAGGAGAACACCAAGAGAACTTGACTGAAGTTCTCTAGCAGTGACTTTGGCCTTTATATACTACTGACAATGTTTACATGTGTGTAGACTATATCTATGATAAGCCTTGAGGAGGCAGCATGGATTATAATGGAAGACAACAGAAATTATTGTAAGTACATGTGCAATGTGCCTGGCATCAGAATAGAAGAGAAGAGAAGAGCATGCATGAGGCCAACACATGGTGTGGCAGAATGGAAGCACAAAGGGTGCCGTGTGCACAAGTGAAGTGGCATGACCTGTGAAAGGGTGAAAGGAAAAGGGTTCCCAGGGTCATGTGCACCTGAAGATAAGATATGAAATGAAATGAGAAAGTGATAAGGTTGAAAATAAGCATTCATAACACTCTTGATATTAAGGCAACTCGATTACTCTTCTATTCCCACTCCTTGCCAGGCTCAGTGTTGGCCTGCAAGATACTGTACAGTATGTAGTTCTCTGGTAGCACTCAGACTCTTCCCTATAAATACAGGGTAAGTCTGTGGAAATTCTTTTCTCATCACCAGAGGTCTGATGAGTCTCTGGACGAAATAGGTGGTGATGGTACAAACAGGCCATTGCATATTACCTATCTGGCACCCATCCACACACACTAGCTCCCTCACACTGTGAGTGAAGTGAGCAGTGCTTGGTCTCCCTAATCTAACCTTTTGTGGACAAGTGTACATTGTTACTGACAGGGGCAAACTCACCATAGTCCCTAATCTTGGTCAGGACCAGACTAATCCCCTTCATTGATTTCATAGTTGTAGGCATCTGCAACATCCCACTTGTCCCATTCTCTACCCGGTTGGTGTTGGACCACATGGGGACAGTGACTGATGAGGTGTCTGTGGTGCCCGCAGGAAGAGTACCACTGTTGAGGGCAGTGAAGGATAGAGTGTCTGGGGGCAAGTTGATTACAGAAGGGACAATGGGTGGTGGGGCAGGTGGAATGGATGTGTCCATGATTGCCACATCTGAAGCAGAGGACAGGAGTATTGGAGGTAATGACGAGGTTCTTGTTGATGTGGGGAGCAGAGCAGTCATGGTGAGGGATTAAGACAGGGGTGATGGTTTGGAGTTACTCCATGGTTCCACAGATGATGGTGTTGGATTGGAGGAAGCAGTTGTGGTGATGGAGGGTACATTGGCATGAAGGAGGTGCTGCAGCCTCATCCACAGGGTGAGTGAATTGATGGATTGGTAGAGATATGGGGGCAGAGTTGTAGGAGGAGTTGGAATGATCAGAGAGGGGGGAACAAGGGGATTGTCGACTGTCAGTGGTGAGTGGTTGATGTGGAGTTTTGGGACTTCCCAGAGGGAGGTTGGCTATGGGAGGTGATGCAATGGGAAATTGAGTGGCAACTGGAGAGGTGGAAAAGGGGGTAGGGGGTTGAGGGTAGGTGGCAAAAGACTCCTGGACTTCAGTAAAGCATTGGTCAGTAGTGAAGAAGTGAGGAGGGATAGGAAGGGGAGCAGGAGAATAGGCAGGAGGAGTCATGGTGGGTTCCTTATGGATTGAACGTGGGTGAATTAGAGGATTGGAGAATGTCGTAGTTGCTTCATTGAGATAGGCAATGTGTTCCACTTGGGAAGCCTCCTTAAGAAGGGGTCAGATGATGTGCAAGATCTGGTCAGGGGGAATACAGTTGATGACGCAGCAAAATCCTGCATAGTATAGCAGGTCCAACATCTCGTTCTGGAGGGCAGAGAGGAATTCAGTGATGGATGAGTCATATCGTCCCAATCCATACCGGCTGTCATTCTGGTTAAAGAACATCTGATGCAGGTATGTTCTTCAGTAGGCATTGATGAGGTGGAGGAGAACAATTGAGGTATGAAGGAGACAATGGGAGGTGAGGAATTTGTCAAACACCAATGACTGAAGGACAGCAATAAACATGAGGCAGCAGGCTACAAAACTGAATCAGTGGATGGTGACTGGGGGAGTTTCCAGAACAGAAGTAGGAGGGTATGGGGGATCAGAAGGGTGTTTGCCATTAGTAATGGAAGGGGCAGTAAGATCATTTGTGTTGGCAAAACCAGAGATGGATATGAGGATGTTAGAGAGTTCTGGTGAGAGAACATGGGGTAGAGAAGGTGAAGGTTCATCTTAGGAAAACAAGCTGAGCTGGGGAGTAACCAAGGGCAGCTGGAATATCAGCTGGATGGAGGGGGTCAGGGGGAATTCTAGGCATAGGTTAATCGAGACGATGTTCCCTCTTATATGTGTGGAGAGTTTTGGCAGAGTTTGCAAGGTTGGACTCGGTTTCCCAAGTTGCTTCAGATAATGGATATCCCTTCCATGCCACTAGATAGTGGTGACAACGGACTGTACCCTTGTGACTGATGATGTGGCTAATTTCATATTCTTCTTCAGTGTTTGCAAGATCTGGAGGGGGACAGGGAAAGTTAGGGCCATGTTCATCTGTTTCAATGTATGTATGGAGTTAATAGAGAAGTATGGAAAACCAGATGTATTTTCCAGGAGGGTGGTAGGTTCAGGTGATAGGTGTTACAAACCTTCAAGTCGGCCCGTTTTCCATCCTCTTATCTCCCCACCTGATTACAATAACTTCACTACCTTGCCTTTACTATCAAGTGAATGGATATATCATTACTTTGGACCACTTCTCCTTTCTCTGTGTTAATCTTCATGATTGACATAGCTTTCCATCCATTAAACCTAATCTTCTTCTGTATCATACGGTCGGTTCCATCTTCATTCCTATTCGCTAGGAACCAACACTGCCTTGCCTTGCTTTATCCTTATGTTATGCCTGCCACTTTCCTTGAGGCTCTTCCCCATTTGGAATCCTCAGGCTTTGTAGTGTAACCCTGTACATATATAAACCCCTGGTGTAGAACTTAGCTCTCCAGCTAGTTCTACACAATATACCATCATATCTTCTGGAATATTCCTTCTCCCAGATCTCTCTGAGACTTCAGACTACTCCTAAGTGCCTGCTACTATGTTCCTTGTTGACTATCTATCCTACTTTATGCTAGGAGAGCAGTAGTGTCATAACAATAGGCCAGGGCAGAGATTACCTTGTTGATGGAAAAGGGGCTGTGGTGTTTAGGGGAGAGTTTGCAGTTTGACAATAAGGGAAGGTTCACTGCTTTGAGCCATACTAGCTGACCAGGCTTGAATGGGATGAACTTGTGGCATCCCCTGTTGGCTATGAGATTTTGGGAAGTTACTAAGGCCAATTTGGCCTCTTTTCAAGTGGAGGAGAGTTTGGTCAGATGATCAGCTAGATGGGGAACAAAGGTGGGTCCAATCTTGGAGTAGGCTCAGGAATTGTAGCCCATCATGAGAAAGAAAGGAGTTTGCTTGGTGGTGGAGTACATCAAAGAATTATGGTGGAATTCCGCCATCGGTAGAAGGTTAGACCAGGATTGAGGTTTCTCCTGGCAGAAGAGGCATAAGTAGGTTTCTAATTCCTGGTTGACTTGTTCGGTTTTGCCATCAGTTTGGGAATGGTAAGCGGTGGAGAGGGCTACATTATAATGTAGTAGGCAGGATAATTTGAGGGCAAAAGTAGAGGCAAATTGAAAGCCTCTGTTCGAGATAACACAGTTGTGGAGACTGAAACAGGGAAATACTGTATATAGATACAGGTTTACACTACAAGATCAGAGGATTCTAAATGGGGAACTGCCTCGAGGAAGAGAGTAGGCATAACATGAGGATAAAGTGAGGCAAGGCAATGTCGGTTCCTAGCAAATAGGAATGAAGATGGAACTGACCATATGGTACAGAAGAAGGTTAGCTTTAATAGAAGGAAGGCTATGTCAATCATAAAGATTAACACAGGGAAAGGAAGAGTGGTCCAAAGTATCGATATACCCGTCCATGGAGGGAAGCTAATGGGGTTATTGTAACAAGGTAAGAAGATAAGAAAATGGAAAATGGGCTAAACCAATGGTTCGTAACAATAGCCCCATCCTAAGGGGGATACTCCCAAGACTCCAATTTAGAAGTCACCTTCATAGGCATCACAATTGGAGTCGTCAAGACAGTCTTGGAAGGGACAACCAGAGACTAGATGTCCTGGTTGTTGACAAAGAGAATATTGATGGTGAGGACAGTCATATTGAGGATGTCCAGGAGTGACCTTCTGGCAGATGGGACAATGATAGGAGGAACAGTTGGGGTGGAGATGTCTGGCAGTTCTGCAATGATAACAGCAGATGGGTCTGTGGATGGTAGGGCCCAAAGGGAGGATAAAGGGGTCGAGGGCTGACCCAGAGGGTTGTTTAGGCATGGAAGTAGAACAATCTTTGGTAGGAGAGACTAGAGAAGGGGATAAGGTGGAACCCTTCTTTGATGAGAATGGTGGTGATGGTCGGGAAGATGGGTTCTAGTCCGGCATTGGGCAGGATGAGTTCAGTGCAGGGGGTGGAAAAGACTATTGGTAGTACATGCTGCGTTCCGCAGGGGAGAGGGTGGCAAGGAGGGGTTGGAGGATGGGTAAGATTGTTGTCAGATTAAGCTGGTCCACCATCAGCCCAAGACATTCATGAAAGAAGAGGTCAAGGGTTTGTTGTTGCGCTTCAGTGATGGACTGGGTGAGAGTGGTAACATGCATGGTTTGTTCAACAGGGAAAAGGTTTTCCTGAAGTTGGTGAAGGATGGTGAGGGTTTGATACAGTTGTCCCAGGTCAAGGAGGATGAGGTTGTGGTGAGAGGCAATAGTGGCATCAAGAATATGAACGATGGAGGATTCATTGAGGATTGTGGCATAAAAAGTTCGTAATTGAGGAGGAGGAAGGTGATCAGAGTGGATCGGAGTGCAACGATGAGGACTGGAGGATAAAGAGCAAGTGGGAGGCATGGGGAACTGTTCACCTAGAGGTGGTGATGGTCCTTATAAGTGTTCAGGACATCAGGGGTGTTTTCCAAACTTAGTTTGCCTTTCCAAGTTGCTTTGGATAGCAGATATCCTTTCTATGCCATGAGGTAGCAGCGATGACAGGCAGTGCCTTTGTGTTTGATGATATGGCTAACCTTGTATTCTTCTTCAGTGCCAGTAAGCTCTGGAGGGGGCGGGGAAAGTTAGGGCCATGTTCATCAATCTCCAAGTAGGGGGTCAGGAGAGAGGCATGGAAGACCAGGTGTATTTTCCAGAAAGAGGATAAGTTCAACTCATATGCCACAGCAGAAATGATTTTACTAATAGGGAAGGGTCCATGGCATTTAGGGAAAAGCTTTCAATTGGAT
The DNA here is from genome assembly GCA_038090635.1 of Rubroboletus satanas. Classification (NCBI taxonomy): domain Eukaryota; kingdom Fungi; phylum Basidiomycota; class Agaricomycetes; order Boletales; family Boletaceae; genus Rubroboletus; species Rubroboletus satanas. Next base: position 9,594 of record JBBPNB010000230.1, read on the forward strand.
GATATGGGAAGGTTTGTGGCTTTCAGCCACACCTTCTTGATGGAGAAGGGAATAAACTTGCTGTGGTGTCGGTCTGCCATGACCTTCTGGAAATTGGTCAGAGCAGATTTAGCTTCCTCTCATGCTATGGTTAGTTCCGTGAGGCAATCCGTAAGGTGGAGAATAAAGGTGGGGCCAATTTTAGAGTAGATACGAGGTTGGTATCCCATCATTAGGGAAAATGGGGATTGCTTGGTGGCCAAGTGAGTCATGGAGTTATGGTGCAACTTGGTCATAGAGAGGAGAGCAATGTCGTAGTGGAGGAGTCTGGACAATTCCAGAGCAAAGGTAGAGGCAAATTGAGAGCCTCAATCAGAGTTAATGCGGTCATGGAGACCAAACTGAGGGAAGACATGGTGGAAGAAAAGATTGGCCACATTGGCTGCCAATACCGTTTTGGAACATGGGATGAAAAGTACCCTCCGAGTAAGGCCATGGTCCACCATGACCAAAACAGAATCAAGGCCCCCAATGGGAGGGAGGCCAGAGATTAAATCCATAGAAAGGTGCTGGAAGGGATAGATGGTGGTGGTGGAAACTGGGGTGAGAGGGGACGAGTGGGGTGGGTGTTAACCTTGTGCTGCTGGCAGACAGCAGCATATCTGGCGATATAGTGGTGAATAAAGATGGACATACCGGGCCACCAGTAGTTACAGGAGAGGAGGGCGAGGGTCTGAGTGGCCCCTGCATGACTGCCATGAGGGAAGTTGTGGACAGAGGAGATGAGAGCCCTGAGGCAATCATCGGGAATATAGAGGCAGCCCTGGAAGGTCAGGTTGGTGCCATTATAGGACCAATCATCAGGGTGGGCGCAAGGAAGGAGACTGGTCCTGAGGGACATTGTGGTGAGCACATTGGCAAATGAGGGGGTCTTCCTTGGAGGAAGAGGTGATCTTCTCAACGATAGCAAGGTCGAGAGATCTGGAGAAGACAGAGTTGGGAAGGAGCTGGGTAGAGGAATTGTCAGCTGAGGTGTCAATCGTATCGTGATGGGAGAGAGCATCAGCTGGGCCCATCTGGGTTCCAGGGATGTGGGTGAAGGTGAGGTCGTAATCTTGAAGGAACATCTGCCAGCAAGCCTGGCAGTGGGAGAGTTTCCGATGTTTCTTGAAGTAGAGGAGGTTCTTGTGGTCCATAAGGATGGACACCAGGTGGTTGCTACCACAGAGATATGTACTGTCGCCACTTCTCAAGGGTGAAGATGACTGCCAAGAGTTCATGGTTGTAGATATCATAGTTGCATATGGCCTGTCTGAACAACTTGGAGATGTAGGAACAGGGATGGAGATCCCCGTTGGTGTCTTTCTGCATGAGGACTGCTCTGGTGGCAGTTAAGGAGACATTAGTCATGACATGAAATGGTTTCTCAAGGTCGGGGGTATGGAGGATGGGTTGTTTGAGGAAGGCATTCTTGAGGGTTCGGAATGTGCAGTCCTGGTCAGTGCCCCACTGCCAGATGGCACTCTTCCAAGTAAGGTTGTGGAGAGGGCATGTGATATCAGAGAAGACTGGGATGAACTTCCAATAGAAGTTACAGAATCCCAGAAATGACCAGAGGGCAGAAACATTGATGGGAGGTTTCTAGTCCTCAATGGCGGAGAGTTTGGTGGGGTCCATCTTCATGCAGTTGTTGGAGACTACCAACCCCAAATACTTGACCTCAGAAAGATTGAAGTAGGTTTAAAGTAGAGGTGTTGCTCTTGAAATTGTTGGGGGACCTTGAGAGTCCATTTATGATGGGTGGTCGGATTGGAGGAATGTATCAGAACATTGTCCATGTAGATGACTAACTATTCTTGGGCGATATAGTCAGCAAAGGTGTCATCCATGTTGGCCTGGAAGGTGGCTGGGGAATTGAAGAGACTGAAAAACATGACTGTGGGCTCGAAGAGCCCAAAGGGAGTGACAAAGGCCGCCTTCCAGCGGTCCTCTGGTTTGATCTGGATATTGTTATATCCCCACCACACATTGAGTTTGGTGAAGATAGACAATCCTTTTAACTTGTCAAGGAAATCGTTGATCCAGGAAAGGGGGTACGCATTTTTGACCATATGTGAGTTTACATATTGGTAATTTTGATGTGGACAGAGTTTTCCATCTTTCTTCTGGACAAAGAAGAAGGGAGTGGCTTGAGGGGATTTGAAGGGTTGAATCTTCCTGCTAGCGAGGTTCTCTTTAATGAACTTTTGGCAGGCCGTAAGTTCCTCCGGGTTGGGGGAGTAGTTTCGGACCCACTTAGATACAAAGCTGGGAAGAAGGCAGATTTTGTGGTCAAAGGGGTGCGTAGGAGGGAGTTCCATGTTTTCTTTGTTAGCGAAGACGTCCATGAATTCCTGGTATTGTTTAGGTACCTTCATGTTGGTGTGCTTGGCTTCCTGCATGAGGGTGGTAGAAAGGGTGACTTTCCAGACCTTTTCTGGGAGAGCATCGAACTTCTTGAGCAGCTTGGCTGCAAGCTTATTGTCAATGTTGTGCTTGAGGTATCATAGGAGGTACCATTGTCCTAGGGCTTCCTGCCTGTTCCATTTCCAAGGTATGGTCTTGGCTGAGACCATGAGCTTGCATGTTGACCAGTTTATGATGGGATTTTGTGCCATTAATCATGTCATGCCTAGGATGACATTCTGGTGCTTCCCACTGGAGAGTACAAGGAAGTCTGGGTTGGTTTCATCATCATCCACCCAGATGTGGGGTTGACACAACATTCTGACTAGAGGGGGAAGAGAGGCTAAGGGGAACGAAGACCGACTTTTCTTCCTTTGGTACAACGACCGTAGGGATGGAGGGAGAGTCTGATATTCTGGCCAGGCCTTTCTCCCAGGAGTCCAAGGTATTTCTGATAAGGCAGATCTGTTCCACTTTTGCTGTTGGAGACTGCTTTTGAGGTTTCTTGGTGAGTCCATTCTGGAGGAAGCAACAGATTTCGCTGGGAGAGTAGGTTTTTGTCAGAGTGGCAAGGTAGGAGGAAAGTTCATTAATGACTGGGATGGTGTTAATGGTATGGTAGTGTTCCGAGGAGGTTAACTGGGTTTTTCTTTTCCAAGATGTAGGAGTCTGGGATTGACACCTGAGGTTCCTTAGTTCCTCGTGGTTTTTTACTTGAGTGCTAGCAGCCAACTGCCAAGTCAGAGGCTAGATTGTAAGGAAGTCTGGAAATGTAGGAGTCACATAGAAGTTCTGGTTGGGTAATCTCAGCAAGTCCAGCTAGGAGGAAAAACCTATTGTTGTATCTGTGGAGGGTCTTTGGTAAGGTGGTCTCCATCCTGAGATTCTTGAGTTCTCTCCACGCATTTTGAGTGGCAGTGGTGGAGAAGAAGGTCATTCCAAATTATTTTTTGAATGTTGATCAACTCTGATACTCGGTGGAGTTGCATGCCATCTGGTTGTAGTAACCTTCAGCGAATACCCATCCTTGCCCGCTTCCCATGCAAGTGAGAGCAATGGCAACAGCCTCCCCTTCGGCCATCTTGCCTTTCCATAGCTGGTTGTGGGCCTTGAGCGCCCCAAGCCACCAGTTGGCATCCTCGATCTTCCCCATGAAGTCCTTTAAGAGTGCATCCTTTCTGATACCAACCATGTCCACAGGACCATACCATGGTCTTGTTGTTTTTGAGAGTCCCAGGGTTGGTGGTCTGGGAGTTGTCCATCTCGAAGGTTCCGAGGGCTGAATGGTGGTAGCACCTACTGGGCTGACAGGACTGTATCCTAGTTTAGATCTCTTAGAAGATCCTGGGCCCAGTTGGCTGAGGAGTTTGTGCTTTGAAGAACCTGATCGCTGTGAGGTGATGGTGTATGATTGAGGGTATTTCTTTGATGAGCCTACTCGTTCTGCTGGATAGGAGCAGTGGCCCTTCTGACTCCGGATGGAGGTTGAATTGCCCACCCTCGGCCGAGAGGATGGGATCCTAGGGGTTGTGACTGTAGGTACTGACATAGAGGGCAAAAGCTAGATAGTGTTTGCGGTGAAATAGAGCTAGTTCTTTTGTTACGATGCTACCACTCTCCTAGCATAAACTAGGATAGGTAATCTAAACATAGAATATAGCAGCAGGCACTTAGGAAAAGCCTGTAGTCTCTTAGAGATCTGGGGGACTGGATATGCCAGAAGATACGTGGTATATTGTATAGAACTAGCTGGAGAGCTAGGTTCTACACCAGGGATTTATATAGATACAGGTTTACACTACGAGATTAGAGGATTCTAAATGGAAAACTGCCTCGAGGAAGAGAGTAGGCATAACACGAGGATAAAGTGAGGCAAGGCAATGTCGGTTCCTAGCAAATAGGAATGAAGATGGAACCGACCATATGGTACAGAAGAAGGTTAGATTTAATGGAAGGAAGGCTATGTAAATCATGGAGATTAACACAGGGAAAGGAAGAGTGGTCCAAAGTATTGGTATACCTGTCCATGGAGGGAAGCTAATGGGGTTATTGTAACAAGGTAAGAAGATAAGAAAATTGAAAACAGGCTGAATCAACGGTTTGTAACACCGCATGGCCGCCATGGGGAACATTGTGGATGGCGGGGATCAAGGGGGAGCGACAGGACTTGGGAACACAAAGATGACTCTGAAATGTAAGATTGGTTCCATCAAAAGACCAATCATTAGGGCAAGCACGAGGAAGCAGGCTGGTGTCAAGAGACATCATGATGAGGGCATTAGCAGCAACCAAGGTGTCCGTGCAGGAGGAGGCAGCAATCTTGTCAACAATGGCGAGGTCAAGGGAGCGAGAAAAGACCAAGTTGGGAAGCAGCTGAAGTGCAGCATTATCTCCCAAGGTGTCGACAACATCATGGTGGGAGAGGCCATCAGCAGGACCCATTTGGGAGCCCAGTATGTGGGAGAAGGTGAGGTCGTAATCCTGGAGGAACATTTGCCAGTGGGCATGTCAATGGGATAGCTTATGGGGTTCCTTAAAGTACAACAGGTTCTTATAATTGGTAAGGATGGAGACAGGGAGGCTGGTGCCACAGAGATAATGTCGCCATTTCTGGAGGGCAAGGATAATGGCAAGGAGCTCACGATCGTAGATATCATAGTTGTATTCAGCCTGGCTGAATGACTTGGAGATGTAGGAACATGGATGAAGGTCGCCATTGCCGTCCTTCTGCATAAGCACCCTGCCAGCTGCAGAGAGGGACGTGTTGATCATGACATAGAATGGGTGGGAAACATCTGGAGTGCAGAGGACAGGCTGGTGGTGGAAGGCATTTTTAAGGATACAGAAGGCACACGCCTGGTCAGTACCCCAGTGCCAAATGGTGCCTTTCTTGGTCAGGTCATGGAGAGGGCAAGTGATGTCAGAGAATGCCAGAATAAACTTGTGGTGAAAATTACAAAAACCAAGGAAAGAATGAAGGGCAGAAATAGTGGTGGGGGGCTTCCAGTCCTTGATAGTGGTCAGTTTAGTGGGATCCATTTTGATGTGGTCATGAGAGACCACAAGCCCCAAATATTTGACCTCCAGCAAGTCAAAGTGGGATTTGTCTGGCTTAAGGTAGAGGTGTTGCTCCCAGAAGCGTTGAAGGACCTTCAGGGTCTGTTCATGATGAGTGGCAGCATCAGAAGAGTGGATCAAGACATCATCCATGTAGACGACCAGCCATCCTTCAGTGATGAAGTCGGCAAAGATGTCATTCATGTATACCTGGAAAGTTGGGGGGGAATTGCATAATTCAAAGAACATTACAGTGGGCTCAAAAAGGCTGAAAGGTGTGACAAAGGCGGCTTTCCACTGGTCTTTGGGCTTGATCAAGACAATGTTATACCCCTATTGGACATCGAGTTCAGTGAGGATAGACAAGCCCTTGAGTTGGTCGAGAAGATCATTGATCCAGGGAAAAGGGTAGGCATTTTTGACCGTGTGGGAGTTAATGTAGCGATAGTTCTGACAAGGATGTAGTTTGCCGTCTTTCTTTTGCACAAAGAAGAAAGGGGCAGCTTGGGGAGATTTGGAAGGTTGAATCTTCCCATTCACGAGGTTGTCCTGAATGAACTTTTGGCAAGTGGCTAATTCCTCCAGGTTGAGGGAGTAATTGGAGGCTCTTTTGGGAACAAAGCTGGGGAGAAATTAAATGCTGTGGTCAAAGGGGTGAAAAGGAGGAAGAGTCGTGCTTTCTTCATTGATGAAGACATCTTTAAACTTTTGGTATTTATGGGGAATACTGGTGGAGTGGTTTGCCGCTTCATGTGCCAAAGTGGTAGAGATTGTGACCTTGTGTATGTGCTCAGGGAGACGAGAAAATTGGGTGAGGAGGATCTGGGCAAGGTGGTTATCAACATTATGGTTAAGATAGCGGAGGAGATACCGTTGTCCTAGTGCTTCCAGGCCATTCTGTTTGCATGGAGTGGTCAAAGGTTTGACTGACATGGTGTGTGTAGTCCAGTTAATGGAGGAATTTCATTCAGCTAACCAGGACATGCCAAGAATCATGTTCTGATGTTTGCCTTTGGAAAGAATGAGAAAATCCTGATCCTCCTCATCCTCGTCAACCCAGATATGGAGATGAGTCTTGAATTTGATATGTCCCATCTTATTTTCAGTTCTGTCAGCGTTGTAGGCAATACGGGGTTGAGAAAGTTTAGTCAGTGGGAGGTGATGTCGATGAGTGAAGGAGTAGTCAATGAAACAGGCGGTGGCCCCACAGTTGATTAGAGTGGGGGTAGGGTTTTGCTTTATATGCTGGGTATCTGGGATGGTTTCAGCTTGAACAACCAAATTTATGGTAGATGTAGCATCATCGCTCTCGGTTATGGTAAGTGCATTCTGGCCCTGTTAAATGTATTCAATCAACATCCATGATGTTCAGATCTTTCCTGGGAAAGTGGTATAATCCCTTCTTTAGGTCTCGGAGCATCTCATAGTTCTGAACCTGGTTTGATGCTGCAGTTTGCCATCCTTGGAGAGTAGTAGGGGTAGTCCAAATGGCAAGGTGGGAGGCAAGTTCATGGGGAATCCGTCTGGCAATGTAATAGTCACAGAGTATGGCTGGTTGAGCGATAGCAGAGAGTCTGGCTAAGAGGGTGAACTTGATATTATAGTTCTTTAGCACCTCAGGAGAGAGTGGACCCATTTTGATTGCTTTTAGTCATCGTTGTGCATCCTTTGCTTCGTCTTTGGAAGAAAAGGTGGCCATGTATTCTTCTTCAAATGAGTCCCATTTCTGGTACACAACTGGATCCATAGTGAGTTTGTTGTAATACTGTATCCTTCAGCGAAGATTTTCCCCTGTCCTTCGCTCATGCAGGTGAGGGCAATAGTGACTGCCTCTCCAGGTGCTAGCTTGGCCTCCTTTATTTGTTTATAGGCCTTCATTGCCTTGAGCCACCAGTTGGCATCCTCAATCTTTCCTGAAAAATCCTTGGAGAGAGCTTCTTTTCCCATGTTGTCTGAGTCATCTGAATCATAGCCATCTTCTTCTTTGGGGTCAGAGTCGGGTCCTGGTAAGTGGATGTCGGGTCGAGGGGGAGAAGGTAGTTTCTGGGAGCGAATGGGATTGAAAGTGATTGACACAGCTGGTATTCTAGCAGGGGTTGGAGATGGTAAAACAAAGTGTTCATCAGAGGAGTCAGAGGGAGGGGCAATAGTTCAAGGTTGGCAGATTTGTTGAGATGCTTCGTTCTGCCTGATAGTGGCAGTGGCTCTTTCTTGGTTTCACTGGTGTAAGTAATACTATCTATCCTCAGCCGAGAGGGTAGGGTCTTGGAGAATTTCCTGTAAATTGGAAATGATGGGCAACAACATAGTAGGAGTTGCAGTGAAATAAGAGCTAGTTCTTTTGTTACGACGCTACCGCTCTCCTAGCATAAACTAGGATAGATAGTCTGAACATAGAACATAGCAGCGGCACTTAGGAGTAGCCTGTAGTCTCTTAGAGATCCAGGAACTGGGTATGTCAGAAGATATGTGGTATATTGTGTAGAACTAGCTTGGGGTCTAGTTCTATGCCTTTGGTCTATATACATGTACAGGAGTGCTATGAGGCCAAAGGATCCCTAAAGGGGAACAATTGGAAACCAGTTGGCACAAGGAGAGATAGAAGGCATATGGAGATAAGAGATAGAAGCAGGAACATGATGGTGGAATAGTGATACCAGTCCTCATGTGAAACATAAGGTGAAATGGGAACTGGGATAGTGGTACAGACAATGAGGAATAGGACTAAACTGACAGTCCAAAGCACTGCAGTGCTGGCTGCTAATGGTAACTAGAAACGGAGGGATGGTAAAAGGATGCTAGGGGTAGTTGGGAACACGAAGAAATAGTAATCATACAGTGACCATTGGGTTGTAACACACAGTGCAACATTGGGCAATGCCCTCTGCCATTTACTCTTTACAACTCACCCTTGGACCTATCCCTTAGCCCAGCCATGGTTTGTGCATAAAAGATCTGGCATATATAAAGTAGCACCCTCTGTACTTTTGTGTCTAAGCTAGTGTACATTTAATCCACATAGTTTCTACTTGAGCCTGCTGGTTAGCCTCAGACTGAGTCTAACCGAGATACTTCCATGAGCCCCTATATAGTGGCTCAAAAAACTGTTCCAATGTTTGCATGTTTTTCACTAAATGTGATGGTCCTCAATAACCCCTAATCCTTGCCCTAAGCCATCAATGGATGAAATGAAGTACCTACCCCTGGCTCTCTATTGATCTAGGATTCAAAGAATTTCATTGAAGGGGAATGGAATGGCAGTCATTCCAATGTGACAACTCATTGGGATAGTTTTTTGACTTTGTACAAGATAGGGTATTTAGTACTTGGTATGACCTCCCTTGGCCTTGATAACTGCCTGAATCCTTCTACACATGCTTTCTATCCATTTCCGACACTCTTCCACAGAAATCTTCCCTCACTCCACCATTACTCTATCCCATAATTAATGAACCCCTGTAGAAGCCCTGTCATACCCTGAGAGACATCTTTTGACATGATTCCAAGTGTGCTCAATGGGGTTGAGGTCTGGGGACTGAGCAGGCCAGTCCAGAAGCTTGATATCTTGCTCTTCAAACCAGATCTGGGCCCTTCTAGAGGTATGCTTGGAGTCATTATCCTGCTGGAAGATGATATCTTCTTCAAGAATCCCAGATTCCTCCATGCTCTGCAATAGCCCTGCCTCCAAAATGGCCACATACTGTTCAACATCCGTCCTCCCTTCAACCTCACTCAAAACCCCCACTCCATTCCACCCTATGCAGCCCCAAACCATCAGTGATCCTCCTCCCAACTTGACTGTATCTTTCACCTCTCTAGAAGTTAGCCCCTCACCTTTCCTTTTCCACACATATTCCTGTCCATCTGACCCAATCCAATTGATCTTGGTCTCATCTGACCAGATGACCCTCTTCCAGTCCTCCACAGTCCAATGCTGGTTCTTGAGAGTAAAGGCCAACCTCCTCTTTCTATGAGTAGCAGAGAGAAGAGGTTTTTTCTTCTTCACCACAGCCTTTAGAGAGGCCTCCTTGAGGGTATTCCTGACTGTCTGTGAGCAGACAGGGGTGCTGATGATAGAATTGATGAAACAAGTGGCCTCAACTGCATTATTAACCTTATCAATAATGATTTGTTGGACAAGAGCACATTTGTTGGTAGGAGAAAGTTTGAAAGGACATTCTCCATAATGGTTTTCTTTCTCTGGCCGGACCCCCTGAAGGACCCTAGCCACAGTAGACTTCCATATGCCAGTTTGGAATGCAATTTTTTGACAAGAAAGGTCAAGGGAAGCAAGAGAGATGATGTTATCCCTTTGAGCAGCAGAGAGGTATTTCATGATGGTAATGAGGAAATTTATTCATAATGGCAGGGTTTATATATGCTGTATCATAAATGTTTACATAATGATGACATGATATAATAATTACCTAATGGATGTAGTCATATTACAGCATTCCAGGATCTAATATACATAATGTAAACTCAAAGTCAAAAAACTGTCCCAATGAGTTGTCACATTGGAATGGCTGCTATTCCATTGCCCTTCAATGGAAATCTTTGAATGTTAGATCAATAGAGAGCCAGGAGTGGGTACCCCATTTCGTCCACTGATGGCTTAGGACAAGGATTAGGGGCTATTGAGGGCCATCACATTTAGTGAAAAACATGCAAACATTGGAACAGTTTTTTGAGCCACTGTAAACACGATGGTCCAGGTAGTGTTTGATAGTTTAGTCCAAGTGTTGTGAGAGCAATGTGCACAGAGGTTTTAACCTGAAGGTGATCACTGCAGAGACTGATGAACTATGTTGCAGGCCAACACTGAGCCTGGTGAAGTATGGGAGAAGGAAGAGTGATTGAGTTGCCTTAATATCAAGGAGAGCTTTAAGGGGTGAAGATCCTGCTGTCGATACAAGTAGACTAAACTAAGGAAAGAGGCATTAAAGCAGAGCCTGTATTTATAGGTCCTGCTTCCTGGGCTGTGCTTCCTAATCAGGGAGCCCCAACTCTATTGTCCACCTCTTTAGTTTATCAGTCTTTTCTGATTAGATCCAATTGTTGGATTGGCAAGTGAGGCAGCATTGATGGCCTATGCTGCCAAACAACTAAGATCAGCAGGACACTTGGCTGTGTACAACACAGCAGCAGGCATGGGTGATGGCTTGGGGAATGCAGCTGTTACAATCTATTGGTTTGGCCCATACCCGACTATTCATTTTCTTCTTCTCTTCTACGATAAACCTTGTTGACCCTTCATTCAACCCCGTGGACGGGTATTCCACTACTTTGGACCACCGTTTCTCTTCCCGTGTTAATCTCCGTGATTGACACCGCTTCTCTTCCATTAGATCTAACCTTCTTCTCTGTACCATATGGTCGGTTCCACCTTCATTTCTATTCGTTAGGAACCGACATAGCCTTACCTCATGTTTTCCTCATGCTATGCCTCGTGTATTCCTTCTGGCTCTTCCCCATTAGGAATTCTCTCATCTTGTAGCATATTCTGTATCTATATAAACCCCTGGCATAGAACCTAGCTCCCCAGCTAGTTCTACGCAATATACCACGTATCTACTGGCATAACCCTGGTCGGACCTCTCTAAGTCCATAGGCTACTTCTGAGTGCCTACTGCTACGTTCTGAGTTGACTATCTATCTTAGCATTACACTAGGAGAGCAGTAGTGTTGTAACAAAAGAACTAGCTCTACTTCACCACAGTCATTATTTAGCTTCTGCCCTATATGTCGGTACCTACGGTCAATCTCCCTAGGATCTCGTCCTCTCAGCCGAGGGCGAGCAGTTCAACCTCCACCTGGAGTTGGAAGGGCCGCTGCTCCTATCCAGCAGTACAAGAAGACTTGTCAAAGAAATACCCTCACATCTACTCTACCACCGCTCAGCCTTCAGGTTCTTCGAAGCGTGCATTCCTCTGCCAATCGGACCCAGGATCTTCAAAGAAACCAAGACTAGAATATGGTCCTGTCGACCCAGTAGGTACTACCACCGTTTCACCCAACTAAACCTTTGAGACAGACCACTGCTGGTCCATCTACACCATCATGCTCGAAGACAGTACGACCACAGCGTGGTCCAGTCAAAATGGTCGGTATTGGAAAGGACGCACTCCCCAAGGATTTTATGGGGAAGATTGAGTACGCCAACTGGTGGCTTGGGGTGCTCAAGGTCTATAACTAGCTACGGAAAGGCAAGATGGCCGAAGGGGAGGCCTTTGCCATAGCTCTCGCTCGCATGGAAAGCGGGCAAGGACAGATATTCACCAAAGGTTACTACAACCGGATGGCATGCAATCCCACCAAGTATCAGAGTGGGTCAATGTTTAAACAAGAATTTAGAATGACCTTCTCCTCCACCACCATCACTCAAAACGCACGAAGGGAACTCAGGAAGCTCAGAATGGAGAACACCTCACCAAAAGCCCTCCACAGCTACAACAACAAGTTCTTCCTCTTCGCCAGACTTGCCGAGATAACCCAACAAGAAACCCTATGTAACTTCTACATCACCAGACTCCCCTACGACCTTGCCTCAAAATTGGCAGTTGGACCCACCCCTACCACAGTAAAAGCCTGGCAGTTAGCTGCCAGCACCCAAGTACAAAACTGTGAGGAATTAAAGAACCTCAGACGGCACTCTTGGACTCCTATGTCCCAGAACAAGAAACCCCAGTCAACCCCTTCCGAACACTGTCGCGCCACTACCATCACCCCAGTTGTCAATGAGCTCTCCTTCTACCTCACTACCCTAGCAAAAACCTACTCCCCCAGCGAGATCCGTTGCTCAATCCAGAACAGACTCACCATAAAACCTTCGAAACTGTTCCCGGTAGAGAAAGCAGAACAGATCTGCCTCGTCAGAAAAACCTTGGACTCTTGGGAGAAGGACCTCGCCAACCTCTCCGACTTCCCCTCAATCCCTACAGTCGTTGTATCAAAGGAAGAGAAATTGATCTTCAACCCTCTCAGTCTCTCCTCCCCCTCTAGCCAGAACCTTGTGTCTACCCCTGCCCTTGTCGACTGCGGCACCACCGCCTGCTTCGTTGACTATGCCTTTGTCAAAAGGCATAACTTTCCCCTCACCTGTCTCTCTCAACCCCATTGAGCCTTCAATGCGGACAGAACCAAGAATAAGATGGGCCAGATCAAGTTCAAGACACGACTCCACATCTGGGTGGACAATGACGAGACCGACCAAGACTTCCTAGTACTCTCTAGCAGGAAGCATCAGAATGTCATCCTCAGTATGACATGGTCAACGGCCAGGAACCCTATCATCGACTGGTCCACATGCAAGCTCACAGTCTCAGCCAAGATCACCCCTCAGAAATGGAACAGGCAGGAAGCCCTCGGACAAAGGTACCTCTTATGGTACCTCAAACACGATGTTGACAATAAGCTCACAGCCAAGCTGCTCAAGAAATTTGATGCTCTTCCAGAAAAGGTCCAGAAAGTAACCCTCTCCACCACCCTCGCACAAGAAGCCAAGCGCACCAACACAGAGGTACAGTACCTAAACAGTATCAAGAATTCATGGACATCTTCACAGACGAAGAAAACACGGAACTCCCTCCTAAGCAGCCTTTCGACCATGAAATACACCTTCTTCCCAGCTTCATACCAAAGCGGGCTCAAAACTACTCTCTCAATCCGGAGAAACTTGCAACCTGCCAGAAGTTCATCAAAGAAAACCTCGCCAGTGGGAAAATTCAACCCTCCAAGTCCTCTCAGGCCACTCCCTTCTTCTTTGTCCAGAAGAAGGATGGAAAACTCCATCCATGTCAAGATTACTGCTATGTTAACTCCCATATGGTCAAGAATGCATACTCCCTTCCCAGGATCAATGATCTCCTCGACAAGTTAAAGGGATTGTCTATCTTTACCAAACTCGATGTGTGGTGGAGACACAATAACGTCCAGATCAAGCTTGAAGACTGCTGGAAGGCGGCCTTCATCACACCTTTCATGCTCATCGAGCCCACCGTCATGTTCTTTGGCCTTTGCAACTCCCCAGCAACCTTCCAAGCCTATATGGACGATGCCTTCGCCAACTACATTGCCAAAGGCTGGTTAGTCGTCTACCTGGACGATGTCCTCATCCACTCCTCTGGCCCCGCCACCCATCACGAACAGACTCTCAAGGTCCTCTAACACTTCCGCAAACAACACCTCTACCTTAAGCCAGAGAAATGCCACTTCGACCACTCAGAGGTCGAGTATTTGGGGTTAGTAGTCTCCAATGACTGCATTAAGATGGATCCTACCAAGCTCTCCGCCATTGAGGACTGGAAGCCTCCCACCAATGTCTCTACCCTATGGTCCTTCCTGAGATTCTGCAACTTCTATCGAAAGTTCATCCCAGCCTTCTCCAACATTACGTGCCCCCTCCACGACCTCACTCGGAAGGGCACCATCTGGCAGTGGGGGACTGACCAGGATTGTGCATTCCGTACCCTAAAGAACACCTTCCTTAAGCAACCCATCCTCCACACTCCCAACCTTGAGAAACCCTTCCACATCATGACTGACGCCTCTCTAACTGCCACTGGGGCAGTTCTCATGCAGAAGAATGCGAATGGGAATCTCCACCCCTGTTCCTATATTTCCAAGTCATTCAGACCAGCCGAACACAACTATGACACCTATGATCGCAAGCTCCTGGCGGTTATCTTCACTCTCAAGGAGTGGCGGCAGTATCTCCGTGGCACCAACCACCCGGTGTCCATCCTTACAGACCACAAGAACCTCCTCTATTTCAAGAAGCCTCGGAAACTCTCTTGCTGCCAGGCTCGCTGGCAGATGTTCCTCCAGGACTATGACCTCTCCTTCACCCACATCCCTGGTGCCCAGATGGGGCCCACTGACGCTCTCTCTCAGAGGGACGTTGTCAACACCTCAGCCGACAACACCTCTACCCAGCTCCTCCCCAACTCCATCTTCTCCCGATCTCTCAATCTTGCCATCATTGAGAAAATCACCTCCTCCTCCAAGGAGGACCCCCTTGTTGCCAACGCTCTTACCGTGATGTCCCTCAGGACCAGTCTCCTCCCTCGCACCCGCCCTGACGATTGGTCTTACGATGGTACCAACTTGACCTTTCAGGGCTGCCTCTATATTCCTGACGACTGCCGCAGCGCACTTGTCTCCTTGGTCCATAACTCCCCTTATGGTGGCCATGCCAGGGCTGCTCGTTCCCTCGCACTCCTCTCACATGACTATTGGTGGCCTGAAATGTCCACCTTTATCCGCTGTTATATTGCAGGTTGTGCTGTCTGCCAACAGCACAAGATTAACACCGACCCGACCCGGCCCCCTCTCACTCCAGTCCCCACCACTGCCACCTGCCCCTTCCAACATCTCTATGGATTTAATCTCTGGCCTCCCTCCTGTCAGGAGCCTTGATTCTGTTTTGGTCGTGGTGGACCACGGCCTTACTCGGAGGGTGATTTTCATCCCATGTTCCAAAACGGTGTCAGCAGCCGATGTGGCCAACCTTTTCTTTCACCATGTCTTTTCCCAGTTCAGTCTTCACAACCGCATTATCTCTGATCGAGGTCCTCAATTCACCTCTACCTTCACGCTGGAATTGTACAGACTCCTCCACTACGATGTCGCCCTCTCCACTGCCTACCACCCTCAAACCAACAGAGAAACTGAGCACATCAATCAAGAATTAGAAACTTATCTCCACCTCTTCTGCCAGGAAAAACCAGAATCCTGGACTGATCTTCTCCCTATGGCAGAGTTCCACCACAACTCCATGACTCACTCTGCCACCAAGCAATTCCCGTTTTCCCTCACAATGGGATATCAACCCCATGCCTACCCTAAAATCAGTCCAACCTTCATACCTCACCTTGCGGACCAACTTTCTGAACTCTCCTCTGCACGAGAGGAAGTCAAATCGGCAGTAACCAATTCCCAAAAGGTTATGGCTGACCGATGACACACTAAGTTCAACCCTTTCACCCTCGGACAGAAGGTATGGCTGGAAGCCACAAACCTTCCCATATCATCCAATAGAAAACTCTCCCCTAAATGCCATGGACCCTTCCTCATCAGCAAAGTCATCTCCACTGTGGCATATGAGCTAAACCTACCATCCTCCTGGAAAATACACCCGGTTTTCCATGTGTCTCTCCTGACTGTTACAACCCAACGTTCACCGTATGATTACTACCCGTTTTCATTCCCTCCTACTCCTAACCTTGTCATTCCACCTTTCCGGTCTCCCTTACCGTAAGCAGCCAACGTTCCAACGTTTCGGACTGATAACATGTTCCGTATCGCTTTCATTTAATGTACCATTAATTCGGTCCTCGTTTCGCCTCACGTTCTACACGAGGACCGGCACCTTTATTCCCTATCCACATTCCTCTGCTATCGTAGTATGCCTCACCCTTACCTCGTGCCAACCGGTTTCCAGACGAGTCCCCTTATAGGGTCCTCTGGCCTCATAGCACACTTGTACCAGTATATAGGAACCCTGCCGTAGAACCTAGCACCCCAGCTAGTTTTACGTGAATACCACATATCTCCTGGCGTTCCCCTTCCAAAGGATCTCTCTAAGACTTTAGGCTACTTCTGAGTGCCTACTGCTAGGTCTTGTCGCACTATCATCTCTTGGTACTACCAGGAGAACTGGTAGTGTCGTAACAAAAGAACTAGCTCCTTTTAAAACGCAACCCTACTACGCCGTTGCCCAACATATCCAACCTACAGGAAATCCTTCAGGACCCTAACCTCTTGGCCGAGGATAGACAGTACTACCTACACCAGTTAAACCAAGAAAGGGCCGCTGCCACCATCAGGCAGAACGAAGCATCCCGATCCCGTCGCTCCCGAGTCATCGCCCCGCCGTCCAATTCTTCCGACGAACACTTCGTCTCCCCCTCCCCCACCCCGACTAGACAACCGGGTCCCTCCTCCACCTTTAACCCCACTCGATCCATTAGACCTCCATCTCCCTCTCAACCCGACGTTCACCTACCCGGACCTGATTCAGACGACGACTGCGACTCAGACTCTTCTGACGATATGGGAAAAGAAGCGCTTCCCAAGGATTTTTCTGGAAAAATCGAGGATGCCAACTGGTGGCTCAAGGCAATGAAGGCCTACAACCAGATCAAATTGGCCAAGCTAACCCCAGGAGAGGTGGTCGCTATTGCCCTTGCTAGGATGAGCGAGGGACAGGAAAAAATCTTCGCCGAAGGATACTACAACAAACTCGCCGAAGATGCGGCCACCTACCAGAAGTGGGAAACTTTTGAAAACGAATTCATCGCCACTTTCTCCTCCAAAGACGAAGCAAAGGATGCTTGTTGACGCCTGAAAGCAATAAAGATGGGAACAATCTCTCCCGAAGCCCTAAAAAACTACAACATCAAATTCTCCCTCCTATCCGGGCTCTCCGGGATCAACCAAACCGCTGTCCTCTGTGACTACTACGTAGCCGGACTTCCCTACGAGCTCGCCTCGCACCTCGCAGTCGGAACCACACCAACCACCCTCCAGGGATGGCAGACGGCGGCATCCAATCAAGTACAAAACTACGAAATGCTTCGCGATCTCAAGAAAGGGTCGTACCACACCCCTCGCAGGGATCCAAATGCTATGGATGTCGACCGAATCCGCCTGACCGGACCAGAGCGTGCCCGCCACAATCGAGAGCGGCGATGCTACATCTGTCACAAAGTAGGATGCTCCAGTCGGAACCACCCAGGTCACCCGGCCTATAAGCCGAAAACCCCAGCTCCACCCAAAAAAGCCCGCACAGTCCAAACCATTTCCAACACTTCAGACGACTTAGACGCTTATATCTCAAAGCTGGGAACCACCACTGACCGACAAGAAGTATTACGCGTCCTCAAAACTTGCTATGACGAAGATGCTGAGGAGCCCCACGCCGAGTCCGGAGTAGAGGAACAAGTCAACCGAGTGGTGGTGGACTTGGATTTTTGAAACGGAGACTTGGGACAACGTTGAGCTCTCCATCTCTGCCCACTGTAATTGTACCTAAGAGTGAGAAATCAATATTCGTTCCCCTTTCCCTCACTCCTTTGGGCAGCAAAAATGTTGTATCCACCCCCGCCTTGATCGACTGTGGGGCC
>JBBPNB010000231.1:0-27178 GCA_038090635.1 Rubroboletus satanas
TGCCTGCAGGATACCATGAGGCCATTCCCCTTTTGGGATCCTCTCCTCTCGTAGCACGATCTCTGATGTATATAAACCCCTCGGCATAGAACTTAGCTCCCCAGCTAATTCTACGCAATATACCTGCTTTCTGGGTGTATTCTCCTCCTTGAGTCCTCGAGCATCTCTTTGATTGCTCGCTACTAGTTCTTTGACGGTTATCTATCTTGGCTCACGCCTAGAGAGCGGTAGCGTCGTAACAAGATGCACAAAAACCAGGGCCAGCTACAGTGAAGGATATGTGGGACGCTCAGTTCCTGTGCACATTCATCGGGCCCTGCGGTTGGAAATTGTTTGTCGATCATGGAAGTGAAGGTCACTATCTGTTCTCCCTGAATGTCGATTTCTTTAATGTGGAAGGAAATCTCCAGCACAATGCAACAACATCATGTGGGATCATCTCATGCGCATGCCTGAATCTACCTCTGGATATTCGGTATAAATCGGAAAATATGTACCTGGCAGGTATTGTCCCTGGCCCACAAGAGCCATCCAGTGACCAGCTGAACCATTATCTCGACCCCTTGATGGATGATTTGGTGAATAGTTGGGAAAGGAGTATCAAGATTTCTAGCACTGCTTCGTACTGGGACCGTGTTACTTGATCTGCAATAGCTTGCGTCATCTGTGATCTCCTAGCAGCTAGGAAAACCGCACAGCTGGCTAGTACTAGCAGCCATTTCTATTGCAGTACCTGTCACTGTTTTCACTCATCTACCCTTGGCAGGTCAGACTTTGAAGCAGCTGATTGGAGATTCCATGATAAAGATATACTATGTGTTCACACTGAAGCTTACAGAAATGCATCGTCATCCACCGAGCGACATAAATTATTCGTCCAACATGGAGTATGATGGTTGTCACTTTGGCGACTCCTGTACTGGGATCTGGCTCGGCAGCTAGTCGTGGACTCCATGCATTGTTTGCTGGAAGCCCTGACACAGAGTCATTTCTGGGAATATTTGGGGCTCACTACTGTTACTGCAGCAAAACACCAGTCTGAATCAGACTTGCAGCCAGCATTTTGCGAAGCCTTCCATTCACTCAACTCGGCATCAGAGGTGGAGACACTTAGCAAAAATGATCAAAAGCATGTGAATACTATCCACTCTCTTCTCACTAGCGCAGTCGACAACCTCATCAATCATGACAACAGCAACTGTGTTGAGGAGCACCTCAGTGCACTTCAACACAAGCTCATGGCTAAGAATATTACAGCTCTGCAATTTGTGGCTGTTGGCCTTGACTTGACGCCCCAGACTGCGAAAAGAATGCTCAAAGTTCATTGGGTGAAAGTGTTAGTCCAATGGGTAAGTGGATCGTTGCAACCAGGTCGATCTCCAATTTCTAACTTGCACACAGTGCAAGACTAGGCCAATGATGGCTCCCCCATGCACCTACACTTCAAGTCCTTCAGTGATGCTGTGCATCCAGCAAGTTATCAAGGACACCAATGTCCCATCTTGGCTAAGGTCTGTTCCGAAGAACTTTGGTGAGGCGAGGGCTGGTACTCTTAAAGCCGATGAATGGCAAACTATGGCTACTGTCTATCTACCCTTGGCACTGGTCAGCCTGTGGGGAGAAGGCTTGGAACACCCATCACAAGAAGTGGCAAATCACTTACAGCATACTCTGGACCATACCATGCACCTTGTTTCTGCCATCCATATTGCTTGTTATTGGGTCATGACAACATTGCGCATGAATGCTTACCGTGCCTGTATTAGATCCTGGCTTACAGATCTGACTCAAGTCTTGCCAGAAGCTCCTCTACACCTGAATGGTCATATGGCATGTCATATTTATGACTATCTCGATCTCTTTGGACCCATTCACTCCTGGTGGTGCTTTCCATTCAAATGCCTGATTGGTCAATTACAGTGATTGCCTATCAACCATAAATTTGGTTAGTTCATACAAATGCATGGGCTTCATCCACTGACCACGATATCATCCAGGCAAACTGGAAGAAACAATTCTACAATCTTTCATCCAAGGCTCTAGACTTAGATGCTGGCTTTCTTGATCAGACTGTCCCCCAGTGATCAAAGAATGCAAAATTCTGTTCAACAAATATATAACGGTTGGCCAAGAACCACCCTTGCCATTAACAGTGTCTAGCAGTCCCACTAATAAGCAGTTGCTAGTGACCCCACATGATCTTGCAGCTTTGACCTCTGGCAAGCGTGTGGTCTTCCATGCTTGATATTACTTCGCTGGTGTGATCTACAGTCGGCATTCCACTCACATTGGAAACAGCCAGGTGCTTTTTTACCCCACCGGTGTGCCATCTGGATCCATGGTCCCTGGACACATCAAGTACATCTTTGACAACAGTGGCCATGTCCAGCTTGCTGTTCAACACTACCTCCCAGTAGGCCTAGATGTTGTCGACCCGTTCAGGCACTATCCATATTTTCCAGTGCGCCTATACTCTAGCATGCTACACCCTGACCTGGAATTAGTAGATCCGGTGAATGTACTATGCCACTTTGCCCAATGGCAACTCTCGCCAAAGCATGTTGTGGTTTTATCATTAACCAAGGTATGTGATGCTCTGACACTGCTCGTTCACATTATTCTGATCTCCAGTTCTGTTGCAAGACTAGATAAAATGTAATGTTTGTCTACTGGTAGCGCCAGATGTCTCAGTGGTTAGGTCTGAGTCTGAGAAATAGATTACACAATCAGGCATTTTCAAGCCCAATCTCATCATCATCTGTTTCATTTTCTGTACATACTGTACTGTATAAATCTGCCCTAATGCCCATTAAGTCAAAGTCCTCCACCGCCAGTACCCATCCTCACTCAAGCTGGTCTTCCCTCTGTCTCCAGTGTCATCAGCATGGTCCACCCTCAAGTTGGTACTCTATCACTGTTAGATAACCCAATGACCCACAGGGAAGTCGGGTTTCATCAGTCCAGCTGGAGAGAACGCCGGATCGAAAGAGCAGACCACTAGATAATTCCAATTCTTGATGTAGGTACCCGCTCATACTCCAGCCTATTGGTCTGACGTGGTACCTAGACATTACCAACAAATCCTACATTTGCTTCTGCCGTTGTGGAATCAGATCTTTACAACCATGTCCACCCTCAAATTGTTGCCACCATAGAACATTATCAGATCCACCTTGGAGCACTCAGTGGGTAATGGATGCCCACCATTTCACTGCTCATCGCCCACTTGTTGCCTACTTGTCGCCCATTTACTTTAACATGTACTAAAATAATTACTTTTTTTCACTCCCTTTTACATCTGATATAACAATTAATGCTGTTGGCCACAACAGATTATCTTTATTGTTAATATAAAATACAGCTTAAAATATTATATTGTCTTGCTTAGACCACCAATTCACAAAAGATAATCTTATCATGGACCTTCTCAGCCCCACAAAATTAATTATATTGTCTAGTCCATAATATTCCAATATGAGATTATCTTTTTTCGGCAGATGTTGATGCCATTAACATATAATATTTTAAGCCCCATTAAAGATGTACTCAAAAATTTTTATTCTGTCATTCTATTTTCAATTGTATTTTGACACCCTCTAAATATTGGAATTCCCAGTGTGTAATTATCAGCAGGAACTTACTGACCTCTGTGACAAATCATGGCAGGGGCCAAGACATGGGCCAAGATAGTTCCACGATCTGTTGTTCTCGCATGCCTCAACCATTACTATAAGGCTTCGCAATGGAAGACACTTCCTGGCCGTATGCAGTGTTTGTAGCCACTGAGTACATTGGAGAAGACTGCGATTCACGTGAAGTCTCCGGATCCTTCAAAGCTGGGTTGCTGGATAGGTTGCGACTGAAGAACAAGTTTATTGTTCAAAAGTGTATTATTCAGAACATATCTGCCAGATTTGCTTTCACCCATCCCGGACTCAATGGCCTCCAGCTAGATAAACCCGGCAAGGCTGCTAATGGATCGACAATGAATATCTGCCGGGCAATTTAAATCCCCCACCAATTGAAAAATCTGCTGTCCGTTACAACGAGAACACCATGGAGTTGGTGATGACAGTTCCCAAAGATATGCTTCATTTATTGGCCTGCAGACTTCTCCAAAATGTCATAAGTGTACGCCTGAATTTCCCACTGGTGCTTAACATTTTTAACTACGAACCCGAGATCCTCCGGGAGTCGGGGACTGGCGCAACATGGCGCTGCTACGATGATAAGTTTCACAGGTATCTTTCCCACGTGTTGGGGAATGTCAGGGGCCTTCACGCCATCTCACACGATGACTACAACCATGGCCAACCTCGGCGACCAAGAAGTAGCCCCAGAATACCAGTCCATATTCAACCCGCATACATGCACCCGTCGTGGCATGTGTCCAGTCACTCAGATTCGCCACCAACGCCAACCACTTGAAAGTCATTCCCTCTACTTTGAAGTACATGGCAGCGGTCCACAGAAAATCATCTTCATCATGGGGTGACTGTCCAGATTCGTCGAAAAACACGCGTCTGATACTCATTTCATCCGTAGTTTGAACAACAGCTCTTTCGCTTGGCTCCCTCAGGTGGATCACTTTGGCAAGCTAGAACAGTATACCACCCTCGTCTTTGACAATCGCGGCGTCGGTATGAGCGGGTCTCCTCGGGGCCCATACTCGTCTGTGCATGGTTTCTTGTCAGTGCGAGGTATTGACTCGGTAATAGGTCGAGCGGGATGGCAGAAGATATCATTTGCCTCCTCAACTACCTGCAGTGGACGGAGGATCGTAATTTGCATGTCGTTGGCATATCTTTGGGTGGAATGATTGCTCAAGGTATTTCACCCGTATCTCAGTGATGCAACGTCTAACTCCTTCTCCAGAACTCGCTTACCGCATCCCCGATCGAATCATGTCGCTCAGTCTCGTCGTGACACGCGCTGGTGAAAGCTTTTGGGCCAGTATGCCCTCGGTATGTGTGCATATAGACTGTCTTGAGACAAAAACAAGTGACCGACGCGTGTCAGCTGTCCGGATGTCTGCGTTTTGCGAGGTCACATCACCCCACTCAGTTTATCTTGTGCTTGTCTGACTCTTTAACCCAGGCTCCTCACCACATCTGACCCAAATCAGAGAATTCCAATCATCGAGGAAATATTGTTCCCCAACGAATGGTTAGATTCTTTGGCAGAGAATGATCCAGAGGGTAGAACTAATAGAGAAGTTCAGCAGGAGGTATGTGTTCGGGTCTTGCTGAGATGACTGCGTCTAACCCAATTCGCCTGGAGCTCCTCCGTCGCAGGATGGAAATCACCAAACCACAGAAGCTCATGGGTGCCCTCGGGCAAATGGCGGCAGGTCTGACTCATAGCATGGCACCAGACCGACTTGCCAAAATCTCTGCATCCGTGCCTAAAGTACTGATTCTCAGTGCTGCCGAGGATAAAATCATTCCTCACACGGAAGGTGAGAATCTGAAGCGTCACATGCCTGAAGCAGAGTATCAGTGCTGGGAGAAAACGGGGCACGGTGTATGCGGCCAGTACAAGGAGCGGTTCAACCAGCTGTTGGAAAAGGTGTTCGGAGAAGGAAAGGAGGCGGCTGGGAAGCGTGCAGACTTCTAATTGGGCTTATGGACATGGACAGTCTTGATAGCGGACAACAATGGTAGCCAAGTTCCATGACTACGCCGACTGCTGGTGTGAGTACATAGAGTAGGGATGCCGTCCCGCAGCTGAACTGCGTAACCTGCAACAACCACCAGGTTAGCCAATCCACGTGTAAATGGATACCGTACATCCGACCTAGACGATGCCTAAAACAAACAGGAGCGCTCAACACCCTTATCGCTCTGTCAACATCTTTTTCAACGTCGACCTCAGCGACTTGGGCGCATTCCCAATCTTTCTTCTCGAAGTGACAGGCTCAACACGCAGATTCTGCGGCCAGGACACACCGGCCTCCGCTTGTCGCTTCTGCATGAGCTTGATGAGTGGCTCTTTGAGTGCCTTTTCTTGCTTTTTAGTGAGCGGAGGTGGGCGAACTCGGATGGGGTTTAAAGACGACTTGGGAACGACGCGGGCAAGGAGGGGGGGCATCATGCTGGATGAATTCAGAGGAAGAGAGTGGTCACGGGCGGTAACACCTGTCACGTCACGTATCGCGTCGCGTCACGCTCATATATTATTGCTCCTGACTCTTTGTTGGCTGTAGCCCACAAAGTGACGAGGGTCATGAAGCGCAGGGAACCATTCAGCGCCAACACGGGCCAGCCGTCCAAAAAGCCAAGAACGTCAGCCAAGGCCAAGGGGAAGCAGAAACAGGACTTGCAGCCCGTTGCTTGGCCCGAGTACTTCCAGGACGTGCGTGTAAGTCAAAGTTCCGCATTTTGCTGATCCCAAGGCATTTCACTTGAAGCTCGCCAAGGTATGTGCTTAACTCCGGGGCACGCAGAACTCACTTACGGTGTGGTGGTACGTAGATTTTCAAAGTGAGTTAGCTACCGGATGTTCTGGAGTTGCGCTTGCTTAGACCATAACAACGGCTCAGGCTCTTAATACTGTCCTCGCATTTGTATCCTCGCGAAAGCATTTGGCGACCACATTTCCAGTGATACGCTCCTCCGTGGAGGGTCTGTTGAAAAGGTCGAATGTGTACCGTCTTCCTACCGATGCTCGACTGACATACCCGACCCCAACAGACCACTTGATCTCGTCAAAGTCGCTGGACTCAAGTGCGTAACGCCAATTCTCGTTTCCGTGCCCATTGACTTGCACACAGAGCGCTCCTTCCCGATCTCATCAAATTCGCGTACATACCACGCAATGAGCTACGCATACATGCCGAAACGCTCTCTCAACAGAAACGCGGCGGACGGCGGAGCCCTGACTTTTCCATACCTTCTTCATCTCAGCTTCCTGGCGTGGAAGAAGAGGAGCACGTTTTGATACTCGAGTTTGCGGATAATTCAAGGGGGAAGAAGGAGCAATCTAGGTGGGCTTGACATTAATGCTCGCGGGCAGTGTGCATTTAACGATGACGATACCATTCTTCAGTACTGGGTTGTCGCTTCCGCCTGCGGTGACACCTGCTCAGACGAAGAAACTGATCGAACACCGCGATGAGCGATTTACGCGTGCTGTCAACGAGTAGGTTAACTATTTGACATAATTGCGCTTTATTCGGAATGTTTCCGTAGGCTTCTTGCTGCGACGCCTCTAGGTGAAGATCCGGTCGTCCTTCTCCAAGCTGCTGCCAGGGACCACATACCAGCCAACCCAAAGTCCAAGGACTGCACCAAGGCTGCGTTGCCCGATGACAAGCTGACGATTCCAGGTCCAGAGGAGCGACCTTCCATCGACGAGCTTATCCAGGAAATTCGGGATCAGGAATGGTACAGGGACCAAATTGTCGACCGCCGTACTTTCGACGCGAAAGAAGCAAGACAAGGTAGGTCGCACTTTGCTTTACACGCTTCGAGTTACCGAACAGAAAATTTTCGCAGGTAACCTTGACGATCCACTTTCTGAGACAATCCAACAAGCGCTGCGTGATGCGAGGAAGATCAACTCGTTGTATCTGCATCAGGCGGATGCTATCAATGCAATCGCGAAAAAGCGCCATGTTATCGTTTCGACTAGTACTGCTTCCGGAAAAAGTGTTATATACCAGGTACTTGGAAGTTATTGTTCTTTAAACCCTTGTGGGATTTAACGCGTAGGTAGGTTCCTCTGCTGAGACTGTTGAAAGAGGATTCCAGCACAACCGCTATCTTTGTATACCCAACGAAGGTGGGTTTGAAAAGGAGAACCTGCATTGTTTGGATCAACTTTTCGTGCACTAGGCTTTGGCGCAAGACCAAAGGACAGCACTAGAGCAGCTGCTGTGGTCTAGTCCGGGATTACGACACACCAAAGTAGCGACCTATGACGGCGACACGGCGCAGGAACGCAGAGCCGGTTCGTTCGCTCTCTGTCCATTTTACATGTACATGCTTTTGATGACATGGTTGACAGAGATTCGAGAGAGCGCGTCCGTCATATTCACCAACTTTGTGAGCGACATGCGTGATGGAATGGATCTAAACTTGATTGCTCCCAGGACACAATTCATGCATCGATTTTGCCCCATGAAGAACTCTGGAGATCGTTTGTGTTCTCATCATGCTCTTCCTATGATCTCCACCACCAACCGATAACCTTGCAGCTTCCTGGGGAACCTCAAGCTCATGGTTGTCGACGAGCTGCATTACTACGCCGACTTGTTTGGGAGGTACCCCGTTTCTAAACCGATTGCAGACTTTGGCGCTGATGCTCTTTAAGTCACGTCGCACAAGTCATCCGGCGGTTTCGGAGGGTCTGTGCGGCGGTTGGCAGTAAGTACCTCTCACTCGAGAACCAAACTTATCTAAAGGAACACGCGGGAACAAGATCAAAGCGTTACATTCGTATCTTGCAGTGCGACGATCGCAAAACCAGCCCAACATATGAAACGTCTCTTTGGCATTGAGGTACGTGCCGTGTCACGACCCCCACCACAAACTAAGCTCGATCACACAGGAAGTGGAGGAGGTCACGGAAGACGGTGCTCCGTCTGGGATCAAGGACTATATCGTGTGGGACCCTCCATTCGTGGACGACCAAGCACCGAAGCTGGGGCGAAACAATTCGATATCGGAGGCAACTAGATTGATGCGGTTTTTGATGAAGCGGGGAATTCGAGCGATTCTCTTTTGCAAAGTAGGTCGACCGGGGCTCGACTGAAATGATGTGAGCTGATGGTTGAGTACGCGCATTCTAGATCCGCAAAGCATGCGAATTGGTGAGGAGTAGTTGCATTTTTTGCGGAAGATTGCTGACGCTGTGGAGTAGGCGATGAAGACGCTTCGTGTGGACCTTAGTGCGGAAGGTCGACTGGACATCCTTGCCAAAGTCATGCCATATCGCGGAGGTGCGTGGCAAACCTCGTTTCAGTATCCTGCCATGGATCACTCCACCTTTCCTCAGGTTACTCTCAAGAGGTGGTCCTTTGCCCTGTGATCTTCTCGCAGTCAAGCTGACAGACCTTCATAGGACCGACGACGCATCGAGAACGAAGCCTTCTCCGGGAAGCTTCTCGGGATTGTTGCAACGAACGCCCTCGAACTCGGAGTCGACATTGGTGTTCTGGATGCTGTCATCATGCTCGGATTTCCGTACGGAATAGCGAACTTCGTGCGTCATCCCTCCTCTGTTTATGAGGGTGTCACCTCAACACCACCTGCCAGCGCCAACAAGCCGGACGAGCAGGTCGCAGGACGCGCGACTCGCTCGCGGTCCTCGTCGCAGACAACCTTCCCATCGATCAGCACTATGTTCAGCACTCCGACGACCTGTTTGACAAGCCGATGAACGACCTCATGGTCGATCTCGATAGCAAGGTAATCCTCGAAGCGCATTTGCAGTGTGCGGCGCAGGAGATGTCGTTGTGTAAAGACGATCGCGTGTACTTTGGTCCGTTGCTCGACGAGCTGTGTGATACGAAGCTGAGCAGGGATAAAGACGGTTGGTGAGTAGATGCGTAAGGTATGGGAGGTGAACTGAGAGCTCATTTTCGGTACGTTCGGTGTGGGCTAGGTACCATCCACATCCCAAGTTCCTGCCGTATCCTGCCAAGCATGTCTCCATTCGAGGTGCTGAGGACGAGAAATACATCCTGGTGGATATCACAAAGGAAGTGCCAAGAATATTGGAAGAGATCGAGTTCTCGCGCGCGCTGTTTGAGGTATACGAAGGAGGCGTGGTATGGTCATCTCGTCTTCCTGTGACGTTGCACTGGGGCTCATATATACCGCATAGTTCATGCACCAGGGACTGACGTTCATCGTGAGTCGACGCCGTCTGTGGTCTCTGCGGTTGATAAGGTGTCGTTAGGTGAAAGAGGTGAGCCACGACGCGAAGATGGCAAAGCTCATCCGGGCAGACGTCAACTGGATTACTTCTCCGAGGTTCGTTCGTTTATCGTCTGTGTTGGTCGTTTCCTGAAGCTCAGCACGTCTTGTAGGGACTTTACGTGTGTCATTTGCTGCATGTGGCTAGGAAGGCTCATTGACAACTGCGCTCTAGCGATGTGGACGCGAAGCAAACGTGGCGTATCAGGGCGATCCCGGACTCGCCGTATCTCGCATATTTCGGACGTAAGTGTATAGCGAACGATGTCACATGTTCATGATCGAGTATGCTTCCAGGTGTGGATGTGGTCACGGTCGTGTATGGTAAGTCGATTGGCAACTGTCGACACATCTCAGGCTCACAACCACGATCCATCAGGCTTCTACAAGATCAGGTATGAGCTACCCCACAGACGTACAACACCCATTCACATCGATGCAGGAATAAGTGCATCCTGGACGTCGTCGACGTCGACACGCCTCCCTGGGAACGTCAAGGCGCTGGATTCTGGCTCGACGTCCCAGAGCCGATCCTAGTCCTCATGCGGTCCAAAGGCCTACGACCTGCTGAAGCAATCCACTCTGCGTGTCACGCGTGGACGAACCAGTTCGCTTTGGCGGCGGAATTGAAGACGGAGTGCAAGGCTGCGGAAAAGGAGTACAAGGTCGTCGCGTCGAAGCGGAAGCGGCCGGCGAGGTAAGATGGGATGGAGCGCGTGGTGTTGATCTTGCTGAGCAACTCCGATGTAGGCTTATATTTTACGACGCGTCGGGCAAGAGTGGTGCCTCGGCGCAAGGTTTCGATCATGGCAGGTTCGGTTGCTCATTTGTGTGAAGCTGACCTCGAACGTCACGCATTACAGCGTCTGAGATTCTGCGTAAAGCCCACGACGCCGTCGAGCGCTGTCCGTGCGCGGAAGGCTGCGCGTATTGTAAGTCCTCGTCTTTTCCCTGCCTTGACGCGCATCCCAATCCTGATGCCAAACACGACATCGACTCTCCCCAGGCATCCACAGTACGAGATGCAGAGAGGATAACAGGGTGGCGTCCAAGTTGGGAGCACTGCTCGTCCTGCGCGGGCTTCTCAATCTGGAAATCAACCCAGAGGGTATTCCGGACAGGGTGGACGAGGAGACGGGATTTGATACGATCGTGGAGGCGGACTATGTGCGGGCTGTGAATGGGGTGGAGGTTGAACGCTGAGTGGTCCGAGTGTATATATCGGGAGTCTGTTGGTTTGAATCTTGGCGGAGTCAGACGAACGTCGGTGAGCGGGGTACTTTAGAGATCTCAATAGTGTGATGACTCGTCCTCTCAGTCATTCAGAATAAGCGTGATATTACCCGGTCTTCGGAGTGCTATATGCTCATCACGCGGGTTCAGACGTCCACAGCTGATCGGATGACCAACCCCACCATCTCCGAGTTGGTCAAAGGGATGAGCCACCCTCGAAGCGGAACACTTCCTCCAAATCCTAACGACCGATGCCACTCCGAGTCAGTACTCCACCAACCCCCGCATCGCACACTTACCGTCCACCACGGTACGTCCCCCCCGCTCCCCGTCGCGCCCTCATTAAAGCTCTCCTGCATCCCATCCGTCAACTTCCACCACCGCTGCGTCTCCTCGTCTGCCGCGATGGCTGCCATATCCTTGTCGTAGTCTTCACCGGTGTATTTGAACGTGGCGACGAGGAGTTGGAGAGGGGGATAATGGTGAATGGAGTAATCGGTGATGTGGTGACGGGCGAGGGCGGCGAGGACGGTGGGCCAGACTGCTGCGTGGACGGCTTTGTATTCCTCTGCGCGCTCGGGTTTGAGCTAGCATCATCCGTTTGGAGGGGGGGACAAAGGGCATCGATGTGTGCGTTGTGAGATATTACATATGGTTACTTTTACCTTGATGATTTGGCAGATGCGTTTCGGTTGGGACATGCCAAAGTAGATATTGGGTGAGATGCAGCGAACGCTTTGGAAGTCGCGAAGGCACTTGAAAGAAATTAATTAATTAATTTACATAATCGATATTTTGGCGGACCTGGCCGTTGTCGACGGCACCTGCTTTTTTTGAAACTCCGCCCTCCCAACCAGGTTCCAGTGCATAGAACCGTCTTATTATACCATCCTCGACGCTCCCCCAAACTACTCGCCATGGCTGAAGGAAGCAACTATGATTATCTCTTCAAGGTGCGTCCTCCTCTGCATCGACACCTAGCCCTCTCACACAGGCATGATATGGCCAGGTCGTCCTAATTGGTGATTCTGGAGTCGGCAAATCGTACGTCGCTCTTCGAAAAGCGCTTCTTGGGGAACGCACCTTTACTGACCCTCTCGCCCTATTTTACAGAAATTGTATGCACACGTTCTGAGCTCGTCTCGCCGTGATGGAAGGTGTCGTTGACGGGTCTTGTTAGTGCTCTCGCGGTTCACCCGGAACGAATTCAACTTGGATTCGAAATCGACGATCGGTGTCGAGTTTGCGACTCGCTCCATCACCGTCGATGGTAAGACTGTCAAGGCCCAGATTTGGGATACTGCAGGACAAGAACGGTACCGGGCGATCACTTCAGCGTGAGTCCCTTCATGCAATGCCCTTGACCCGCCCGCCTTGTTCTCCGTTCTGGGCTCACAGGCACCCTTGACAGATACTATCGTGGTGCAGTCGGTGCGCTGTTGGTGTACGACATCTCGAAGCATGCCACGTACGTCAACGTGACACGGTGGTTGAAGGAGCTCCGGGACCATGCCGACTCGAACATTGTGATCATGCTTGTTGGCAACAAGAGTGACCTCAAGCACCTGAGGGCTGTCCCTACGGAAGAGGCCAAGAGCTTTTCAAGTCAGTTTGGCGTTGGATGATGCTGTGGATGGTTTGACCCATGTGTGATTGCAGGTGAAAATGAGCTGTCGTTCATTGAGACTTCGGCGCTGGACGCCTCGAATGTCGAGTCAGCATTCCAAACTATTCTCACCGGTCAGTTTGCCGCCCGTGTGCCATCGTGGGGAGTTATTGACGCCGTTGGTAGATATCTACCGGATCATGTCAAGCAAGTCGCTCGAGCAATCGGCAGACGCGATCAAGGCGCCGACCAGTGACACCATCCCCGTTGCCATTGATTCCTCTGCGCCAGCCAAGGCTGGTTCGTGCTGCTAAGCGGGATGTTTGGTAGTTTCTGTTCGCATCTCGTAGTTGTAGCTTTTTGCTGTAACGATGAAGATGTGTTTGTTAGTCTAGTTGTGCGTAGGTACTGTTGTTCCTGCTAATAGGACGTCTTTTCTTTTTCGTGCAAAAAGGTTTGCGAGCGGCGCGACCCACAGCGCGGCTGACGACATGGCCTGATCTCCTGTGACTAATTCGGCAGATCCGGCAGGTTGCGGAATTGCTTCCCTGGCCAATCACGGATCAATTATTCCAAGTTTGGTCGTGCCTTACGGCATGAGAAACTGTGGACACCAAATTTTCTGGAGGGGACAGTCTTGAACCAGCGCACTCGTGAGTGGACTCGCTGTAATAAACCATCTCGCATTCCCGGTTTAGGGCCACTACAGCCGCTAGTCCACGAGTCCGGTCCTTGTCCTTGTCTTCTTTCTCTCTTGTACGTTTCTCTTGTCTCACACAACAATGGGACACCACTGTGGACCCTCTGTATAAAAGCAGCCCATTCTGCTGGCCGATGGGTATCCCATCTTTTCATCTCTCCCATATCCATGTTTTGCTCACTCTATCCGTTTATTGGCTGGCACTATCCATCCTCCGCTCGTGCGCCTCCATCGCCCGTCGTGGTGAACACTGTACCGGAATACTTTGGTGGCAGGCCTACTCCCCCTCTCAGCCCTCCTAAATTCCGTGCCACCCTCACCGTCGACGATTACGCGCCGTGTCCCCCAACCCCGCCCTGTGTCCCCTCCGATGCAGAGCAAGACCAGCTGGAGTGGTCGGATGTGCTAAACTCTGGGACCTCCCAATTGACTTCATCCGGAGCACACAACTGCTGGTGTCCCTCGGGGTTGGACCATTCCACATCCTTCGCGGACCCTCTGAAGGACGAAACTTTGAACGACCAGGCTCAATACGATGACCCAGTGGCTAACTCGGAATCCCCGAATGCGTCGGATCGCCTCCTCTACGCCCGTGAGACGTATGCGTCTCCAAGCCCCGTATTGATGATGATACAACGTGCACATTTGGATATGAATGGTCTTGGAATTCAACCTGTCAACCCATTCGCCTGTGACGAACCCCTCAAGTTATTTTCCCTCAGCGGTGGGCGTACCCCCATGACTGGACTGCCAGATCTCGACCAGCAATCATTCAAATACTACGAAAAGCGTCCCTCTCCGTCTCCGTTCAGGAAGCCTGAATGCTTCCTTTCGTACCGTTATTCCATCACCGCCGTCCGAGCCCTCCAACGTTCGCTCCGCACAAATTGGCCTTCGGTGTATCCGACACCCATCCCCCCCGTCATTATCCGCTCACGCGATCTCGTTGGACCCTACGCTCTCAGCCGACGTGTCGATGGTTTTGCCTTTGTCGTGCCGACCGAGGACTCGATCTGGGGCACTGTTCGCCAGCGTGGTATTAACTTGGACTTTAGGCCAATAGACCCCTCGCTTATGGTCGAGACATGCATAGTTAACAAGGGTGCTGCATTCTATTACCCTCAGCATATCGTGGCCTCCAAGTTCGCCGTAAACGTTTTCCTGGAATTAGCCGATTCTGCAACAAGACCGAACCCTCTTTGCGAATACCTGGGTGCGTTTGTGTTACAAGTGGTGAACGGACTGACTATCAATCGCACCGTCTGGGCGGATATCGACCCCGAGGTTCAGCAGGCTGTGTATGATCGTGTTCCTAACCGCTTCGCCGTATGTAAACACCCCTTTTTCGGCTGGCCTCAACTCCCGTACATCCGGTTCCGCTACTACAAGTGGGACAGGAATATCGTTGGGTTGGCGGACGAAAACCCTAATCGTACGATACTCACGGCGAGTCGAGACGACGAGGGGGTCGACTCGGACGACTATTCAGATTACACGGACTCTGATTCCGATTCCGAACAGTATTCCAATTGCGACGTCGACCACGATACTGCATCTGCTCCCAGTGGATACTCTTCTGAGCAAAAATACGTGTCCTTTCTGGATTTCTCGGAACGTGCGTAGTCTCCCTACCATTCCGTGCTAACATCTTTGTCACTTTCGGATCTCATCTCCTTGTGATCTCTTTCATCTCCGTTTCATCTACTTGTCTCATACTTATTTCATTCATAATCGCTGTATCGACTTACTTTCCACTGACATGCCTGTTGACCGGGGCTTTGTACTGACAACCACACGTCATGCTGTATTGCTCCTCCCTTTTTCCTTTCCTTTTGACATGTCTATCCTGTCGGCTTTGTAACTTTTTCAAAATAAAACATCTATGGTCATTGGTATCACGTCCGCATGTTCAGTCTCGTGGTTATCAACACAGCCGGGTAAGTAATCCAAGTTCAGTAAACCGTTCAAAAAAGTTCCGTCGCGCCATTAGGTCCGAAACATCATCGCCATCCCTCCCTAGTTTGTCTTGATCTTTTCCGCCACACCTAAGTGCCCGTCAAGATCAGCATGCAGCACAAAGATCGCGACCGAGAAACCAAGGGAAAAAAAAAAAAAAAAAAAAGAGGCCGCAACCCACCTCGTTTCCCCACCAACCCAAGTGTCCTCGCAGTACGCGAGGCAAACAACACGGCGAGCACCAACGCACACGCCGAACGTGCCGTCTCAGGGTCCAGCGGGGCGATCTTCTCCACGCCAGCGACACCGGCGACACCACCCGTACCCCCGAGGACGCCCGCGAGCACAGCGTGGAGGTCTGCCCAGAACGGCTGGGCGTGTGTCAGGGTGGCGTACATCCCCGTGACGAGCGGGGCGCTCCAGAGGTCGGTCGTCGTCCAGCCGTACGGTTGGAGTTCGGCGGGGGTGGTGAGCGTGAGTGGGGTTGGGTGGAGGAAGGAGACAAGATTGGTGATGAAGAAGCCGCCATTGGTGATGATCTGACGTTTGATAAGACAGTGAGAGTGGACGGGGACGGGGACGGGGACGGGGACGGGGACGGGGAATCAGCAATCGCGAACGCAAAACGTAGAAACAAACGAGAAAGGGACGAAGGGCGCGTACAAAGGAAGAGAGTAGGAGTGCCCAGGGAGAATCGGACACCGTGGGCGACGAGCTGCGGAGTACGACGGGCGGGATGAGCGTACACACGAGCATCGCGCGGGTATGGCCGTCCAAGACGGACAACAGCAGCTCCGAGTTGGGCGCCATAGGCGGCAGGGAGGGAACCGCGTTGACCAGCGCCTGCGCGATGATGTACAATAGAGGGCCGACACCCGAGACCATGAACGAGCAAGGGATGCCAAGGAGGGGAGCTGGGCGGGCGAGATGAGTCTGCGTTTGTACATACTTACGATGTGGGCAAGATCGATTGGAAGAGGGTGGGCATCGCAGTGGTGGGAGACGAGGGCGTACCTGCGATAGCTTCCCCACCGTAAACGACCGTCAGAACGGTAAATGCGTCTCGGACAAAGGAGCGATCTTCGGGAGGAGGAAGCTTGCTGTCCATCGCACGTCGCTTGGCATGGTCGTCTCGCAAGTTCTCCCTCAGGTGCCGAAGGATGTAACAGAGACGGAAGGCAGCGACCAAGTCCAGCGAGCTGATGTTGAGGCCAAACCAGGAGAAAGGCGCCAGGGGTGTCAACGCATACTGGAACAGAGAGATAGAGGGCTGGAGACTCATGATCTTGCAGAGTGAGAGTGCAGGCAGTGAGTGGTGTCGCAGACCTTTGCTGTAATTTATGTATGTAAACTCTAGCACAATTGCCGACGAGGCTATTTTGGGGCGTTGCAGCACACGCACGTACATCACAACTAATCTAACGAAACAACCACACTAATACTGTGGTACAGGAGGGGGAGGAGGAACCATTCCTCCTGGCGGTGGCATCATCCCAGGCGTAAATCCAGTTGGTGGCGGTGGGGGGAACGTGCCAGGCGAGAACATGGGCATATTCGCTGGTGGCGGCGGCGGCATCCCCATCGGCATCCCAACTGGCGCACTCATCACAGGCATCGCCTGAGGCACCACCGTTTGCTGAGGTGTAAAACCAGGCGGTGGAGGCGGCTGGGCCAACGCGCCTGCAAATTGACCCTGGTACGGTCCTTGGAAGCCCGCCATGGGAGGTCGTGCGCCAAACGCCATCGGTGCGGGGGGTGGTCGGGCACTGGCGGGCAGCGCGTTGTTCTTCCGGGCTTGGGCAGCGAGGAGACGTTCCGCAGATGTACCGTGCCGTTCGCCTTTTCCGTCCTTCTTGAACGCATACTGTACTGTAATGGCCTTGTTCATCAGGAATTGACCGTTCATCGATTCGACGGCTGCATCAGAGGATTCGAAATCGGTATACGAAACGAAGCCGTAGCCTTTTGATATTCCCGAACTTGGGTCTCGAGCAATCTGATGGTGCAAGAGGGGATGAATCACGTATCCAGGTCGGGGGAATCAGATGACATACCTTGGCCGTTGTAGCCATAACCCCAAATGCACTGAACGTATCATAAAGCAGCCGTTCGTCCACGTTCTCGTCCAGATTTCCGATGAAGAGATTTGCACCGACGTCCAGTTGTTTTTTATCAGACGAAGCCTACACCCGCGTGGTTGAGTCAACGCCTCTATGCGGAGACCAAGTCATGTCACACCTTGTTCACTCGTATAGGCTTACCCCATAGCTTTATCTGGTTCATGATTTTGCACGCATATTCGGCATCTTCTTCTGTCAAGAACTCACAGAAACCGTAGCCCTGATGCGTCATGGAGACACGGTCCTTTGGGAGATGCACGTTGACTAACAAACAAACAATAAATCTCTTGATGAACTTTTGCACGACGACTGGAAGACGTACCCACTGGTCCCGCTTGTAGCATGAGCTCCCATATGATGGCGTCCGTCACTCGTTCGTCAAGGTTTCCCTGGTGGCGGCGCCTGTTAGACACTCCGAGTGTACGTCTTGGAATAAAATCCTTACCAAGTACACTGTCGCCTCCTGATTTCTGTCATCTTGTGGCCGGGACATGGCAGTTGGCTGTCTAAAGTGGGGCAGTCCTATTCATTGAATCATTGTCGCTCGTGACTTCCCAAGCACGTGACAGCATCAGAGTTAGCTAAATAAATCGATTCATTCATTCGGTAAACTAGCGTCGAACAAGTACAACCGAAACTCGCGGTACGGGACGTTGCAAGGCATTCCTGTCCTCCGCAACCAATCAATGAACTGCACTATGGCCCAAAACATCGATCGATGGACCTCAAGACGAGAAATGTTCTTGAAAGGATACCCCATCTATCAAGGAATGGTCTCAAGGATCTCCTCAGTGAAGCCTTCATGAAATTTCCCCGGCGCAGACGGCCGACCCATCTCCCAGATCCGCGTAGAAATATCGACCAAACGCGACGACGTCCGTGAGGCTCGGGTACCCACGTCGACTCCCGGAAATGACTCGCGGATTCTTCTCCTATCAGAAAGCCGATGGAGACGGAGATGGAAACGGGGTCGAGCTTCCACCCATCCGGTCGAGAAATATCCGAGTTGACATGTAGGATCTCCTTGAAAGACTATCGATGCTTGACTGCCCAAAGATATGCACGGTAAAACGGAATAACCATGATACCATTGATTCGAGCAAGTAAATGTGATACCAAAGTGCGAACCAGGATGATGTTTGCCTTCTGATTCGACCGTGTATGGTGGGCTTCCGAGCGTAGATGGAAGTGCGCATAGCTGGTCGACTGTCCAGCCTGCTGAGCATAATTCACCGTCCGGGAACAACGGCCTCGTTGAATCAGGGAATATAGTGCCTACAGTAGAGAAGGATCGATTATCTTGAGGCACTTCCCATATCGCTTCTCTGGTCTGTCTGTCTGGCAGGAGAATGGAGTGTGCACAAGTCTTGGATTTTGGCTTTGTCAAAACTGGATGATCGCGCGACTATGAGACGTAGCTGGACTGTCTCGAACCCCATAGACATTGTCTCTAGGCGCTACCCTGTGGTGGATCTTCTGTCAACTGTGGCCCCCATTACAAGTGCTAACAAAGTAACTCACCTGTTACTGTATTCACGAGGTCGGGGAACTGGCGTCGAAGGAGCACAGGAAACGAAACCTTCCCTCTGGATGAGATCACAGACGTAGCACAAAAAAAGAGGTCGAGTTTGCGATGCTTTTTCCTGAGGCCGGAAACGAGTCGGAGAAGACCATGTCCTAGACATTATGTAGCCTCTAAGAGAGAGCTGGACGTTGAACCGTCATAGCAAGGTAGTCCGACATCGCTCTTGCCCTAAAACGAGGTCTGGTTCTTGGGAGACTGCTATTTGCCACGCTGTCGTGGAAAAACATTCAGTTCCCAATGCCAGACTCCAACGTCGCGTCCCATCATTCCATCGACGCGTCCAACATGTCGTTCCCGCTCAACTATGCATCGATAGAACACTCAAGGTCCGTCTTTCCCTATTGCACAGAACAAACACTCGATCAACCCTCCCCCGTTCACAAAAACACCCACAGATGGAAAAACCTCCCTCCACCTCCCGACTTTTCCAACCTCCATTCCCAAAACGTACGTCCACCCACAATTTGGCGACACACCCCGCCCCGCTCTGGGTCCCGGAACCTAACCCCCAACGATAGACAAAGACACCCGCCAAGGCAGCAGCCGCAGCCGCAGCCTCCTACGCAGCCCTCAAAGAAAAGCGCGCTTGGGATCTCGCCATCTCCCCCGCCAAATCCCTCCCCATGCAAGCCTTCATGCTCTACATGTCCGGTGGCGGCGTCCAGATCTTCAGCATGGGCATCGTCCTCATGCTCCTCCTCACTCCTATCAAGAATGTTGTTGGGATAAACGCCGGTGCGTTTGCCCCCTCCCATTGACCATGGTTCTAAAAAAAAACAAAAAAACCTACTGAATATCACACCTCGACAGCCTTCTCCCCTTTCATACCTGCCACAACCAGCGCCAGCACCAGCACCACGAACACCACGAACACAACGAGCACCCTTCCACTCCAAAAACTCACCTACATCCTCTGCAATCTCCTCACCCTCTTCGTCGGTCTCTGGAAATGTCGCTCAATGGGTCTCCTCCCAACCGGAACAGGTGATTGGCTCGCCTTTGAAACCCGCGGCGTGGTACGTTGCCTCTTTTTTTTTCTTTTCTTTTCTCCTTTTGGTTCTCTTTTGAAACACGAACTGTGTCATCTCGTTACTTTGTTCCCTTGGTATCGTCCTCGCACACGCGCGCGCGCGGCTAAGTCATTTTCGTTGCCTCCTTTCTAGCCTCCGGAAATATCGCTTTAACTGCAGCCTACTTTGGTTCGGTTATTCCTCCCTTACGCATACCTGGCACTCGAAACACCGGAACACGCCGCTGCCGAGGCGAACTGGGGCCATCGCACATGTTCGACGCAGACGCAAGAGATTCACCCCAAAGGTACCTCGTGCCATTCTGTACACAAGAGAACATGGATTCCTATTACGAGCCAAGGGGTATATGATCTAAACCATCCCTGTACTTCCTCTTACCCAAGAATCATCCATGTGTTTTCTCCGTCGTCATTATCACCGGAAATACGGGATAAAGGAGGGGCGAGAAGGAAAGAAAAAACGAAGATTAGGTTGCAGTTTTGGTCTAGGCGGGTGACTAAGTGCCCCTCCGGCGGAATTTACTCGGTGCGGTAGAGAAGCCATAAATGGTGTTGAAGGAACATCGAGGATGGGTAAAAATCATGAGCCCGAAGTGTTACGCGAGAGGGAAAAAAGACGACACAAAGAGCTAATGAGAAACGTCAAGGATATATGAGGCAGAAGAGGAGCGTAAAAAGAGTCGTTAAGAGATGGAAGATATCAAATGAGACGTTCCCGTGGGACTGAGCTACATTAAACGATGACACATTTATTTCTTTTCTTGACCACGGGTGGCTCGAGAGCAGCGACGATGGCCTGTTAGCCGGCATCAATACGGTCCAGGCCCGCCAAATAGACCCAAAGGTTCAGACTTACCTCGTCGAACACGTTCTTCAAGCCCTTCTGCGTCAGAGCCGAGCATTCTACATATTTGACGGCCCCAAGTTCCCTCGCGAGGCGTTCTCCCAGCTCACTCGTTACGGGTCGCTGCTTCTGTCTAGCGAGTTTCTCAATGACTTGGCTGTCGTCCCGCAGATCGATTTGCGTGCCGACGATGAGGCACGGCACGCCCGGACAGTGATGATGTACCTCCGGGAACCACTTCTCCTTTACGTTTTCAAAGGACGCAGGGGAGGTGACACTAAAGCAAACAAGAAAGACGTCCGTTTGCGGGTATGATAATGGACGGAGACGGTCGTAATCTTCTTGACCTGTGAAACAAGAACATTCGTGTGACAGCAAATACTGAGCCAAACAAGACGACGAACCGGCAGTATCAAACAGTCCGAGCGTATACGGATCTTCACCAATCATTACGGTCACGGCGTAGTTATCAAAGACCTAGCATACAGGCTTGCATCTGCCCAGCGAACGGCACAGAATCAGGAGGGGGGACGTACGGTCGGAACATACTCGCTCGGAAATTTGTTGGTAGTGTACGATATCAAAAGACAAGTCTGCAACGTCACGTTCACTCATGTGTCTGGGTCAAAGCATAGAGACGAGTCGTCACGCACCTTTCCAACAGCACCATCTCCTACTACAACGCACTTGATTGTCTGCATGTCGAGATAGTTCTAACACAAGTCGTGATGATGATTGACTGCGGTGTGACAGGTCAGAACCACGCGGGAGGTACATACGCACGAGACCCGTTTAAGAAGGTTTCCGCCTGTCCGCACTGCTGCAGCATGACAACCACGCTGCAGAAGCTGTGCGACGCCAGCAGAACACCCTCTAGGTGAAGGCGCGCGGGGAACAGTCGATTAACTCACCGGGTAGGAAGGATCGGTGGGCAAGACGCGAGCTTGTCAGGCTTGAGAATATGCAACTAACGCAATCGCGGCGAGCACGGTTGGTCTCTGGTGTTCGGAAGAAAACCGGTCAGTGGTCGCCGGGCTCGTAGCGCGGGCAGCACCGAGAAGGAGACAAAAAAAGCGACACACAAAGGACGGGAAAATTACGAGGTCGATGTTGACGACGACGAGCGGAGGTGATTGACTTTGGCCGCAACACGAAATCGCAAGGTCCACTGTCTCATCATTCGCGACATGAACCGGCCCTAAGTAGACAAACACACACAAACACCCCACGAGAAAAAATACAATAAAAGAAAAAGAAAAACCAAAAAACAGTTTCTATCGAGCGCAACAGCTTCGTACTACGCGTACAGATAAATATTATAGTGTGCATGCTCATAACCTAGCGAAAAAGGATTGTGCAGTAAGTACTGATACAGTGTATCCTTCCCCTCGCCTCCATGGTCCACATTATGGTGCTGTAGGTGTTTTAGCAGTATGCAAGATGGGAAAACTGGCGTTCTGCTTGCGAATTCAGAGACTTGCAGTGGCCCAGGATAAAGATCACCATACAAATCATGACTCCATTAAAGGAGGCTTCCACCAAGAGAGAACTCCGCGCTTGGTGCCAGTAACTATGCAGCCCTGGGTACCACGGTCGAAAGACTGCAAAATACATCATCAGCCTGGTAGACGCTGAAGTGTTCATGAGACTCACAGCAACTGCCTGCACTTGTTCGGCTTAAAGTCAGTCACACAGTCAGCTCGTGCTCACGTGCTTCGGTGAAAGAACGGCCGCTCACATTCGCCCAGATCTAGCCCGCAGATCACCTCCCCCTTGGCCTTATCCCACACCAGCAGGTTGCTCTCTGTCGACCCAAACAAGACCGTTTTGCAGCTACTGGCGAATACGGCGCCAAAATTCTGCCGTTGTTCACCCGAAGACTCTCCATTCAGGGAATAGACTTGCTCAATCTTGCCCTTGTGATCCGTCTGTTGAATTCCCACCAAATGAGCCCGTCCTCCCGCCTGCGACACTAATGCGTGTGTGCCCGGCGCGTTGACATCCAGGTGGTATCTGCAGCCAGGTGTCAACTGACGTTGTATTGGTTGAAGTAGTAATAACCCACACTTTAGCCTTGAGGAAGGCGTAGGCGCGCAGCGTCCCATTTGGCACTTGACAATACCACCTTGACACGTCCCGTCGTCAGACCAAATCGAACAAGCGCAGGAGAGTTGCATACAAAACGCCATCGCTAGTACCCCCAATCAACGCCTCTCCGTCCTCGACGAACTGAATAGAAGTCACATTTTGCCGCAGAATCGACCGCTGGGGTTGCCAAGTGCCTATCCCTGGTGTTCAACGGTAGTACCATGCGTTCACAAAAACCGCTGACCTTTGATCCATATCCAAACCTTGACTCCTATCCGCGGGAACGCAACAGCAATTCTGTCACGTCTATATGCAAAACAAACCGAATCCTCCTTGCCAGCATCCAATAACTTTGCCCACTGCCAATGGTTCTGGTTCTGTACCGAAAATACATCAGTTAGGCACTTGTACAACTCCAAAGCGAAAACGCACCGTACGCGTCCACTTGCTGATAACCCCATCCTGTCCCAACGAAACAACACCCATATCATCCGACATCCAAGCGACGGCCATGATCGGTGCATTCTGTCCAAGCCGAGCCGTCTCCACCTTACTTGCCATGTTCCATACTCGAATCGTGCGGTCATTACATATGACAGCCAACCGCTCCCCGTCCGAACTGAACGAAACGTAGTTGATCCCTGGGTCTTCATCACTCTTAATTTGTACCGTATGCATTGGGTCATGACATGGCCATGAGATCGTGCGTTTGCGCGGACGGGCGTTCTCGGCGTCTACGTCGGCGTCAGACGTCAACGCGCGCTTCTTACCCTTGGAATCGTGCGAGGGTGTTGAACTGCTCGACCCTGTCGGTCCAAGCGATTTGGGTGTATATTGGAGGACGGTGGAAGCTGCGGATGGGGGAACAATAGGTCGAGGTGCTTGTATAAGGATACTTTGGGCCGAGACATTAATGGGAGACTGCGGCAAAGTTGGACTAGCCCAATCGTTGATTTCTGTATGTGATTATAAAACTCCAAGGGCCGGCGTGACCACGACCAGGGACTTACCGTGCTTGATTTGCGGTGTCGAAGATACAGCTTGGGAGAACAATCCAAACCTACCCTGGTCTACGGGTGCAGCCGACTTGGGACCCGACGAACTATGCAAGAACCCAGGTGGAGATGGTGACGAATATGGTGCAAGACCGGAAAGACCAGGTGGTGTTGTCGACGACCGGGTACTTTCTGGTGTAAGCGGTCGTACAAGCGGAAGGGAACTTTTGGCAACCGGCGGTGAGACACTTGTCTCGCTTGCCGCCGCCGCCGCATGTCCGTTCGTCTGTCTATTGTATGGCCAGCCGTTCCCAACCACCACCTTCC
This sequence comes from Rubroboletus satanas, assembly GCA_038090635.1. Lineage (NCBI taxonomy): Eukaryota > Fungi > Basidiomycota > Agaricomycetes > Boletales > Boletaceae > Rubroboletus > Rubroboletus satanas. Next base: position 24,405 of record JBBPNB010000231.1, read on the forward strand.
TTCTAGGTCCCGGCCGCGGGGATGACGCTCGAGCACTAGGTTTGGGAGGCGGGGGTGGAGGAAACCTAGACGGACGGATATTCAGAGGATTGGAAATTGAACCAGTTGAGGTGTATGACAGCCGTGGGTCATTGGCAGATGTCACAGGTTGATAGCTAGGTTTCACAACACCATGACTTGATCCACTAGGATATCCCATGATGGGGTCAGATGATCTAAACGGTAATGAAAAGGATGCTGGTTGTTGACGGGATTGGAGTGGGGTTGAGAACGACTGGCTCAGAGGCGGAGGCAATCTGTTTTCTGGGACTATCAACTTCAACGACTGCAACACCGGAGACACCTTGAGTGGGGGAACGCTTTCGGGTGCAGTCGACTCTGTCTTGACCGGTAGTTGCTCAACCGGGTTGGGCTATTCGACACGTCATCGATACAATTCCAGGGGAACCCGTTCACCTAACTTACCATCTCATCAGAAAGACTCGAGCGGTCCGCGGAATCCTTCCTCGTAGTCAATGAGTCCTTTTCTCCCACAAACTCCGTGATAAATCCACCCGAAACGAATGGGTTCTTGATAGGTACGCGCTTAGGGAGCATAGTTACGACAAGAGGGAGTTCATGCTTCTCAGGTACGGATTCGGTAGTAAAGGGTGCCGAGGAGGTCGCCACGGTCGACGTAGGGGAAGCCACTATCGTCTGAGCTGATGGCGGCACTGGAGTTTGTGCGGCGATGTTGGATTTTATGGGCGCTACAGGAAGCACGAGGGGTGAGGGAGGACGAGCGCGGCGAGAAGCAGCTCCTGTGATAAATCCTGGGATGTCATCAGAAGCAGAGGACTGTGATGACGGCGACGACTGGAGATCCATATCGACGGTCTCGGAGGATACAGGACTGATCTGCGACGTCCTACTCGCAGCATCCTCAATGTGGCTCCATCGCGCTTCTAGTTGCTCTACAGGCGCATGTTGGGTGGTAGATGCTATTGACAAAGTTTTACCTAATGTAGTAGCGGTTAGCTTCGTAGGCGTGGCTGGGACCTCGATGGGGGATGGACTGCGAGGATGGATAGGTGATTGGGGAGGAGTGCTAGGCGGGGAGCCTATGCTCATCGGGGACAGACTTCGGGAACGATGATCAAGCGGTATCTACAGTGACTGAGAGTGGATTCTATATTCGTATACAATGTACTTACCGGACGATCATCAGGCGGCGGGATCAGTTTTGGTGATGAGTCTGGCTCTGGTATTTGCACAGATTCTTTCACGGGAGTCGATGGCGCCCCGGGCGAATGATGAGTCTGAAGTGGCAGTTTTTCCCGCACAGGGACGGTGGGAGGGACTACCTGGACAGCACTCACAGACCATGCCGGCTGGACTTGGATGCCAACGGAGACATGTGTAGGTGGCGGCGGGATGAAGGTATCTAAGAGCGACATACCGAACGCTGGCATGGATGGAGTGTGCGAAGTAGAAGGGGTATACTCACCTTGGACCGAGCTCACCTGTTCGTGTTGTTTTGTCCACGTTCTCCGCATCTTGGGAGGGATGACGTGAGAAACGGGAGGGTCAGAGAAGGTATCATCATGAACGATCTGTTTTTCAACCTCGTCCTCTTCGTCTGAGTTCGAGTCGGGGACGGCGGAGAGGTCACCTTCGAAGATGACGGCCTGGTCAGTGAAGGAGCCGTCTTCTGAGGCTACTGAGAGAAGAATTTCCTTGCCGGGCTTGACCTCGATTCTCTTCTGGGCAAAAAGACTGAAGTAAGCGACGGGGCGTCTGCCAGGAGGATAAAGAGCATCTTCTGAGAGCTCTACGCGTCTAAGGACGACGTGAGCCTTCTGACTTGCGCCATGGCGTCGAAAGCGAAGGGCGCCCTTTACGCCGAGGACGGAGGTGACGGAGGAGGGGTGAAGTTGTGCAGATGACTCGCTGGTGGAGTCATCCATTACACGGCCGTTTTGACTTTTGGCCTCGCTCGTGCTCGTGAAAGCGTCGGGCGTTGACTCGCCGTTGAGTCTGTCACAGACGCTATAGAATCACGTGATCCGTGAGAACAGCCACAAGGAGTAAGATAGTCACGTGTCAAGGCTGTTGGCCCATCGACATCGACGACGTGTCTACACCAGACCCGACCATGCGCTCCCTGAGGTCAGTGCTCCTCTCTTGCCTCGCCCTCTTGTCCAGCGTTCTCGCACAGTCGAGCTCAGGCGACAAGGTCCTCGTCCTCCTCGACCCTTCCCTTGACAAGGCAAACTATTCCATCTTCTTCAATGGACTAGAGAGTGAGTCCCCACCTATCATTGTCCAATTCTACCCACTCACCCAACCTTGCAGAACGAGGCTACGACCTGACGTTCCGCGCACCAAAGGACACGAGTCCCGCCGTCACCGCGTACGACGTACCCAACTACGCCCACGTCATCCTCTTCACCCCAGAAACCAAGTGTCAGTCTCCAATAAATACCATCATCCGGCGCTCTTAACTAAACCCATTCCCCAGCGTACGCCTCAGACATCACACCACAGTCCTTGGTCGGTCTCCTCTCAGAAAACACCAACCTCCTCGTCGCGCTCTCTCCAAAGCAAACACCTCTTTCCTCCCTCGCCGCCGAGTTCTCCCTCATTCCTCCTCCCCCAGGCACACCTCTCCTCTCGCACCACCCCAAACGCGAAGAACCCGCGACACTCATCCCCGTTCAAGTTACCAAGTCACCCATCCTCACCCCAGGCACCGCCCCCGTCTGGTTCTCCGGCACCCCACACGCGCTCGGCAA